>JAKLNC010000090.1:0-104418 GCA_022813145.1 Barbatosphaeria neglecta | reverse complement strand
CCCCACCGGGCCCGCTCTCCAGAGGGTCAGTGAGCAGCAAGCTCGAGAAACTTCACCTGGCGCGTATCCGACTTCGCTTACTTCAGCGGCGTGCCCAACCCCGACGCCGCAGCCGACCGCGACCGCGGCAGCGGAAGCGCCAACGTGACAGCGCCGACGCCGCCGCTAGGCCGCGTGCGGTTCACACTCGTTAATACGGCGAATGGATACTCGCCTGATATGCGCTGCGTCGGCATGGATCCCGTGTTGAACCGCACCCACGCGATCCCCGCTGCCCCTGCGGCCGCGAGCGGGACCGCCAACGGGACCGCGTCCTGGTTCAACTGCACGGTGGCTCACGCCCGCCCCGCCGACGTCGAGCCGACGCGATTCCAGTTCGACCCGGCCACGGGGCGGCTGGACCTGTGGCAGCAGTGGGCATGTGCGGCGCCAGGTTCGGGTCAGGGGGCGTCCGGGGTGCTGACGACGTACCAGGGCCGCGGGTCGACGACCATCGCGCTCCGGAACTGCACCCAGACGCGCTTCGATCCGGCTGAGTTCGGGTTCTTCAACTTCGGTACGACGGAGAAGTGCGATGCCGCCGACGCGGTCTTGTCCGGCACGTCGGTCAGCGTGCGGTCTTCGTCTGTCGCTGCGAAGAGGAGAGGATGACGAAGAACTGTACTCGTGCCGATGATGGAGATAGACTCTGCCTACGTTACCAGGTATTTTAGAGTACTCACTGTCTGGTCAATCTCCCCCCGCCGGAGTGATAGTGTACCCGAGTGGGCGGTGATGTGAAGTGGTCGTTACGAGTCCTCAGTTCCCAAGGCTGGAGATATCAGCATCAGGTCTTCCGATTCATAGAACTCGACTTTCAGGTTCACAAATGTAGGTAGTTACGATCATTCCGTACTTTATCTACTTAATAGGTAATGGGTTAGGCACCATCCATTTCCTATAGCCGAGGCCACCCGACGAGCGGCAAATCGTCGATACGTAGCTGTGACCTCTTTCTTCTCCCTTATTTTATTTTCAGAATACGCCCATCGCCGAAGGTGTACGTCAGGCCAAGCATCAGAAGTCTGCTGCCCCCCCCCGGCATTGCAGCGCCCTCAGGAGGCGCAGGATGACGATGCACTCGCCGAGGTCGCGCTGCATCTCGTTGATGCGCGAGATTATAGACGCATCCGCTGCCAACTCGCGCATACAGTTGATGATCAGCTGATAGTTGACGATGGCCAATCTCAGCAACACCTCCTGCTGCAGCATATTCACGCTCTGGAAAAGGCGGTAGTGAGCCACGCGGACAAGCCGATGGGAGAGAAAAGGGAGAGGGAGAGGGGGGAGGTATTACTCACGAGATCAACCGACATCTTGGGCTTCAGTTCCTGGTGGATGCCCTCTTTTTGCTGACTTTTTCCCGACCTCTAGGCTGGTTGCTCTGCGCGTTAGTCAAGAGTGTTATCCCTCTGGAGTAGGGAAGTCGCTTTTTACCTAATTGTAGAGCAGCAGCCGTATCAGCAGCAGAAGAGAGTCGTGATAGGGGCAGGAGGCGCTGTCGCGGTAGCAGAAACAGGGAGTGTGTGGAAGCTCGAGGTGGAGAAAGAAGGAAGAGGCAGGAGGGTGGAAGGAGGAAGCAGGGAACTGATCAAGAGGCGCCGCAGAAAAGGGAGAGTCCTGGAGCAGGCGGTCCAAGGAGGGCAGAGATACAAAAGTGGGGCGACAACGTAGGTACTCTGGATGCCGCTCTAGGGATGTCGGCCACACATCGAGCACTGAATCTACTTAGACGGGAGTCAAAAAAGGCTGTAGGTAGGGCTATCAGGCGGCAGGAAAAGGTCTTCAGATGGAAGGAAGACTTCAGAATGAGTAGCTCCCAGCGCCCAAATAGCGCTCACCTTGGCGTAGGGAGGAGAGCAGTTAGCGCCTTCCCTCTGTATGATCAGCAGTGCTTAGTCGACGCTTCCCAAACCTCAGATTATCCCCGAGGAGACTGACTGGATGTGCGCCTTCCCTTCTACCACCTAGAGCCGCTGACGACGAGGATGAAGACGGAGAACAAGGTGACGAATGCAGTATTGCATGTGCAAACCTCTGAACGGGGTGAAGCAACAGGTATCAGGTAAGGATGCTTTTCTCTTATTGACCCAGAACTTAATGGACTTGGATTGTAGCTGCACACCTTGGACTGCCGGTTTTTCAGTCAGTTAGACACCAGACCACTGCAAACAGCCCGTCTTAGCACAGGTGTCACCAACAACACTTCAGGGAATCACGGAACCCCCAAGGGAGCAAGGTTCGCTGGTTTTACCTTTTTAGTTCTATTCCTTCAAGACGCCAGGATACGGTCAAAGCACTGACTGATTATTTGAGCTATCTAGGTACGAAACAATGCTCTCTCACTCGACGAAGCTATTGGGGGAACGGTGTGGTGTCCAAGGTGGCAGGACAAAAGTTCGGACAATTCCGCCCTCCGCCCACGCCGGGATCTTCTTGGCTACGCCGCATAGAGATGAAGTTGATGTCGTTAGAGCCTGTCATTGTTGTGGTGCCGGTGTTGAGCAGCTTGAGCAGCTCGCAGAGCTTGGTCGACGTGTGGAATAAGGCGGCGCCGCAGGCGAGGTTGTTGTCGCAGGCGGTGACGCATTCGTCGAAGGAGCCGACCACGCCGCTGCCGCAGGGCGCGCGGCTGGCCGGGTCGCTGATGTACCCGCAGTAGGTCTCGTACGTGCTGCCGACGCAGCCGTGCGCGGGCAGGTTGCTCCAGCAGGGGCGCTCGATGATCACGGGGCCCACGGGCGTCATCGCCGTCGAGACGGCGGTGGAGGTCGAGGTGGAGACCACGACGGGGGAGAGGGTCGTCAGGGTGGAGACGACTATGGCGGTCCCGGTCAGCGTCGTCTCGGCCGTCACGTCCGTCGAGGGCGAGGCGGTCTCGACCACCGTCAACGTCGTTACGGGAGTGGGCGCCGTCGTCGTGGCCGCGCTGACCCCCCAGCAGGAACAGGCGCTGCTGTACCGCGCCGTCCCCGAGCAGGCTGTGGCGTAGGTAGGCACCGACGTCGGGGTCTCAGTCACAGCGCCACTGGCACCGGCACCGGCGCCGTCCGACGAGGAAGGGCCGGCCACCGAGCGCCTGTCCAAATCGGCTGAAGTGGGCGTGTAGTGGACCGTGGACACGATAGTCTTGTCCACGACGAGGACAGACGGGATTGTCTCCGTCGCCGTGGAGGTCGACGTCGAGGTTGTCGTCGTCGTCGAGGACAGGGTCTCGGCCGTGTAGGTGACGGTCGAGAGGAAGGTGGTGCTGGTCTCGTACACGGTCGACGTCGCGGGGGTTACCGTGACGGTAAAGAAGGAGCTGCAGTCATCGCGGCGGGAGCTCTGCACGACGAGTCCCCTTGCCGTCCCGGTTATGGCTCTCAGGCAGTTGTCCTATGACGAGGCCCCCTTCCAACGTCAGCGAAGGCCGCCCTGAAGACGCCCCTCCGCAGGAGGTATCGTAGGTTCTGCAAACTCACCGCGTTGCACTTCTTGCTGCCCGGTGCAGCGGCGGCCGAAACCACCCGGATCGCCGCTAACGGAAGCACGCAGAATAAGGTCGCCTTCATTATCCTGTCTACACGTACTCGTTGTACTTGATCCTCATACACACATACGTCTATTCCGTCACAGCAGGATAGGACTGATTTCTTATTCAATCTGTCCGCATCTCTACCATCACCGTGCTCCCTCCCCCTTCCCCTCGCCCCTTGGGTTCCACCAAGGCGCATGGTATCAATATTGATTTACTTTTCTAGGGGAGCTAACCCTGCGCTCTAAAGGCTTCCCCAATTCACCACCGAGGCCGTGTCACTGGCTGGGCTAAGCCGCAAAGCATGCCCGATGCGACACCGTCTCCACCGACATTGTTCCGGGAGCCGTCAACAGTCTAGACTGAACAGAATCAATAGTCTACGGAGTAGTCTGTATGTACGGATCCGTATCTGCACCAAATTCGTTCTCCAGTCCAGCTGAGCTCTCAGCCCCCCGAGAACGGCGACCGAGTTGAACGCAGGGGTTGCCCAGCGGGCAGTCCTGTCTTTGTGGACCCTGGCCCGAGAATGGAATAAGCTTAATCAAGTGCCCTATGACGTGGAGGCCCCTTCACACGGGGACGGAAATGCCACTACTGCTACTGCTACTGCTACTGCTACTGCTACTGCTACTGCTACTGCTACTATTGCCACTACTACTGTTACTACTATCTTCGCACAGACACAAATTGGCAGCGGCTTTTTATTCTTGCCTTCTTCCGGATACGCCGGTTTTGAGCAGTCGCTCCTGCCTTACCGTGCTTCAATCAGGCAAATCTACACAGGAGAGGCTGTCCAATCAGAGCTGGGGATTTGGAACAAGCACAGCTGTCAAAGCCCCACTTCGGTCACTCCAAAAGGTCCAACCCAGCTGAGGATGAATGAATACGAATTTAATCTATACTCTGTACAACTGATTACTTCTTCAATCTTTTACCGAGTACAAACTGTCCAGGACGACTCTTCTACTCCAAGACGTCAAGGGGGATGCCCAAGGCCGTGCAGTGCCCGCTCTCGCTGAAGGGCACCTGCGCGCCGTCCCACTGCAGCAGCCGCATCGTCGGCGCGGTATTCTTACTCACGGGCTCCCAGCGGCCCGTGGCCTCGACCTGGGCCAGCGTGCCCCAGTAGCCGCGTGCGGCGAGATAGTCCCGGGGCGGGTTCGGATCGGCCGTCCTCGCGAAGGCGCTCCAATAGTCGACGACGAGCTGCGCAAAGGGCACGTCGCGGCCGTCGCGGTCGGGCAGGCCGTCGCGGGCGGCGTTGCCGAAGACCACCAGCTGCTCGCCCGCGTGGCACTTGTAGTATTCCGCGTCCGGGTCGCCGTGCGGACGCGCCGCCGTCGCGGGCGGCACGCACCAGCTCCGCGTGTACCCCGCCGTCTGGTACGTGCGGTTGAACACGAACGCGTACACGCTACCGAAGGCCCCGTGGCGCGCTCCGCTGTACGCCTTGGCCAGGTCGAAGCAGGTGAACTCGCCGTCGGTGGCGATGGCCATAGACGCGTTGAAAATCTGCTCCGCGCTACTGTTGCCGGACACCGAGAAGCTGGACGCGATCTGCGGGGAGTCCAGGTCGAGGGCGCCGATGCCGCCGAAGTGAGGCGCCACCTTGGCCCGGAAGTACCTGCTGAAGCTGCTCCCGTCCGCCGGGTAGTCGCTAATCAGCACGCCCGACTCGTCGCGGTTGGTGCCCGTCATGACGGCGATGTCGGCCGCCGCGCCCGTCTCGTTGACGACCAGCCAGGGCCGGTCGAGGTACGTGCCGTCCATGACCGCGCCGCTGCGAGGGGAGTCAGTCAGCCTACCGTGCTACCAGCGGATCACTACGGATATCAAGAGGCGAGAAGCGGGAGGGGACAGGCAAAGGGGCCGGAGGGAGAAAAAAAGAGAGTACAAACTTGACATTGGTCGTCAGATTGGCGAGCTCGAAGCCACTGAGCTTGCCCAGACAGCCGGCCTCGTCGGCAGCGCCCAGGCAGCCCGTCTCGTTCAGCACCTTCTTCGTCCTGGCGCTGTACGCGTGCTCGACTGAGTCGTACTGCATCCAGGCAAAGCGGCCGTCCCGCGGGAAGCCCTGCGGGTCGGACTGCATGATGGCGCGGTGGAAGAGCCCCTCGGCGGCGGGAGAGCCCAGAAGGATGTGCGTGGCCTGGGCGCCAGCCGACTCGCCAAAGAGCGTGACGCGGGCCGGGTCGCCGCCGAAGTAGGCGATGTACTGCCGCACCCACTGCAGGGCCGTGACCATGTCGGACAGAGCGTAGTTGCCCTTGTGCACGCCGTCGTCGAAGGCGAGAAAGCCGACGTTGCCGACGCGGTAGTTGACCGACACGACCACGACGTCGCCGCGCGACGCCAGGTTCGTCCCGTCCGTGTTTGGGTTCTTACCCGAGCCGGAGGTGAAACCGCCGCCGTAGAGGTAGACCATCACGGGCCGGAGCTCGCCGGGGGCCGCGCCGGCCATGCGCGGCAGGTGGGGGGTCCAGATGTTGAGGAAGAGGCAGTCCTCGCTGCTGCCGCGCTTGACCTCGCCGATGGGCTGCACGCAGTCCGCGCCCGCGTCGACGGCCATGACCGCGTCCACAAAGCTGCCGTTTCCGGGCGTCTGCCGCTCCAAAAAGGGTGCCGTCGAGTACGCAAACCGGGCCGGCGGGCGCGCGTACCGCACCCCGCGGAACTTCCACGTGTGCAGGTCACGGTAGCCCGTCATCAGCGTGGTGTTGCCCACCGCCTGCGTCACCTGCCACCCGCGGCTGTTGTCGGCGAACGAGTTGTTCGACGCCGGGGCGCTCTGCGTGCACAGCGCCGGCAGCTCGGAGCGGCAGTCCTGCGCGGCCACCGTACCGTTGACGGCGAGCGCCCGGCATCCCGAGTCGTCCTCGTGCGCCTTGGCGACCCAGAAGTGCTGGTCAGCGGCCACGAGGCCCTGGTGCGCCTGGTACGCCAGCGAAGAGTTCAGCCCGCCGGCGGTGAAGCTGGACGTGTCCGGATTCCAGGGCACCTCGCCCAGTAGCTTGCACGACACCAGCGCGGCGTTGTACTCGGACGGCTGGTGCACTAGGATGGCCGCCGTGCCTGTGTTGGGCGCTCCTGCAGGACCACCCAGCTGTTAGCCCCCGCACGAAGACGCGAGATGTGCCAGCCGGGTCTATGCTGGCATTCACTCACCATCCAGGAGATTCTGCGAGAGAATCGTGAGCCCGCCCCCGATGAACAGCGCCTCAACCGGCACCGCCGTCGTCGCCAGCACCGCCGCCAGCGCTGCCGACAGCGGCAGACGCCGCTTCTCGCCTGTACCTCGCATTCTGGCCGATCCGCACTCGAGCTCGAGTCTTCTCTTGCCTATATACCTAGGTACGCTCCTCGGAGCGTCTGGGGTCAGGAGGCGAGCACGAATGCAAGGCGCACCACCCAGCACCGGAGATGACTAGCAACAGAGAGGTGACGACACGTCTGATGGATAGGTACCTATCTCGACCGTGGAGCGCGTGGATCCCGACCGTACCCAGTCATGCGGTCAGTACCTGCATATTTATCTATTCAGGGCGGTAGCTCCCCTCTCCTCCCCGTCTCCGAAAATGGAAGGAAAGTCTCTTTGTAAGGAGGTTTCTCTCCAGGAGCGGACGGACCCCCCGGCTTCGTCACTTCCGCTGCCATGCAATTTGCGCAAGAAGACGGACGGCTCGAGTCGCTACACTGCTGTCTCGCGCGGGCCGGCTACCTGCACGCTGAAGTGGTCTGGTAAAAGTACATCATCCATTCGCTTACATAGTAGTATTTTATTAACCGGGCGGCGCCGTAAGCCCCGGGCAGCCGCAGATACACGCACCGGGACTGGATTTTCTGTCCCGCCTGGTCTGGTCCCGCTAACCTCCTCTCTTAAGGGCCACGACAGCTTCTATAGGCGAGGCGAGGCCCAAGCCTCGAGGCAAGCCCGCCTCCCTCCTAGGTAGGTACCTCCCTCGATGCAATATCTCCGAGACACGGCCCTGCGCGTAGCACCTCGGGTAACTTATTTTGTGATTTACGGTACTATTACACTGCCTATTACAGACGGGAACGACAAGCGACGCCCCTTCGGCCTCTCGGACAAACTCAGCCACCTCTCCTCCCATCACTCATCAACCCAAGTTGTGAATATGACATCCGGGGTATAATACGGAACTGATGACGGCGGCGGGTTCGGAGCACGCCGGAAAGTCGAAGGAGACTGCACAGCTGGAGGAGTGGCTTTGAGGCCCGGGGCGCACTCGGCCACCAGCTGGACAGGCTGGCACGAATCGGGAGTGCCTACGAAGAGGATGTGGCCGGCGGAGCTGTGGAAACAGGCCGAGAAGGTGGGGACGTCGGCGCAGGTAAAGGGACCGCCGTGGCCCGCTCCCGCCATGCAGGTGGCGTATTCAGTCGGCGTCTGGTCGGCGGGGTCCACCGGCTCGAACAGCAGCATGGCCGGGGTATTCAGCCACGAGGGGATCTGGTTGGCGTAGAGCCCCCTCGAGTTCGCCAGGCGCCCGTCCGCGTCGATCCTCAAGACCGCCCTGTCGTCGGGTTCAGTGGCGAGTTCGGGGCTGAACAGGAGGTACGACAGATTGAAGTCGCCATTCACGTCCTTCAGGGCCAAGTACTGCCCGTCGACGTCGGTGCCTGAATTTGCGGCCCGCAGGACGATCGGGCACCCCAGGGCCGGCGGCGGGACCGTAACACTCGTGGTCGTAGCCGGAACCCTCTTGGTCGTGGCCGGAGCGCTCGTGGTCGTGGCCGGAGCACTTGTGGTCGTCGTCGCCGTGGTGACGGTGACGAGCGTGCTGAGCCCCTGCACAACCGAGCTCGCCGGGGCGCACTCGGCCACTAGTTGGACGGGCTGGCAGTTTCCGGTATCGCCGACGTAGAGGACGTAGATCCCGGATCCGGCATTGGAACAGGTAGTAAAGTTGGGGACATCGGCGCAACTGAAGGCGTTGTCGGGGCCCACCGCGCACCTGGCGTATTCCATATTCGGGTCGGTGGCGGG
Organism: Barbatosphaeria neglecta; assembly: GCA_022813145.1. Taxonomy (NCBI): domain Eukaryota; kingdom Fungi; phylum Ascomycota; class Sordariomycetes; order Barbatosphaeriales; family Barbatosphaeriaceae; genus Barbatosphaeria; species Barbatosphaeria neglecta. The sequence continues at coordinate 95,851 of JAKLNC010000090.1, read as the reverse complement.
ATCGACCTGGGGGTCGAACAGCAGCAAGTACGGGAAGTTCAGCCTCGAGGGTACCTGCTCTGCGAAAAACCCCTGCGCGTTCGCCAGGCGCCCGTCCGAGCCGATTGTGAAGACGGCCTTATCGACAATATTGATGGTGGCCGTGGGGGTAAATAAGAGGATTGACAGATTGAGACTGCTGTCTACGTCGTACTGGAACAGGTACTTCCCATCGACGTCGGTGCCCGTGTTCGCGGCCCGCAGGACGATCGGGCACCCCGTGGCCGGCGGCATGACCGTCGTGGTCGTGGTCGTGGCCGTCAGGGTGACCTTGGCGAGCGTGGTCGGCACCTGCACCACCGAGGTCTCCGTGAAGCTGTCCGTCACCGTCGTCTCCGTCGTCGACGTCTCGAGCGCCGTCGACGTGGCCGTGACCACGCTGGTCACCTGCACCGTGGTCGACGGCGCTGCCGCAGTCACCGTCCACGGGTGTACTCCGATGCAGCTGCACGCGCTCGAGTACGCCGCCGCGCTGGAGCACGCCGAAGCGTACGTCGGGATCACCGGGTGGGCCGTCGCTGACGGGGTGGCGGGGGTTGCGGTGCCCGCCTTGCCCGACGCGGGGCCCACAGTGCGCAGGACCTTCTCCCTGGGCGCCGTGACGAGCGAGACGATGACGTCTGTCTCCGTCGACAGGAGAACGGTCGTCGTGGAGCTGGTCTCGATCAGAATGGTCGTGTCGGTGACCTCGGTCCGGTCGGTGACGGATACCACCTCGGTCACCGTCGCCGACGCCGTCGACACCACCGTCGACGTGTACGTCACCGCAGCCGGCGTCACCGTCACGGCCAGAAACGCTGAGCAGTCGGCCGATGTCGGCCGGTTCGGGTACGCCTGCGCGATCACGGCGCGCAGGCAGTTGTTGTGGCTGCAGTCCGCGCGGGCCACCTCGGCCCCGGAGAGCGCGAGGGCCGCGAGAGCGAAGACGGAAGGCCGCATCTTGTTGCTTCTGGCGCTTGTAGATGCAGCGGAGGCCGGCTTCGCTAGGGGCGGAGAAGAGGGAGTGACTGGGCCTAGAGGGAACGGAGCTTGGAAAAGCACGGACTCCGGGGAAGACCTGGACGGGCCCCTCGGCTTCTTCTTATACCTCCCGCCGCCAAGATGACCAACACCTCGCAGACATCCTCTCCTGTGTTTTCTTCGAACTTCCCAACATGTATCGTCTGCCCATCGTCACAGGTCGGTCTAACTGTCGGTTGCTGCAAAGGGCAACACTTGGTTTGAGGAGCACCCCCAAGGGCATAGCGTCCCTCTCCCAAGGAGCACGGGGCAGCGCGATAGCCTTCTAGCAGCGGCTCTACGTCGGCATCATCATCCCCTCTCCTATACCCAGGTAAGTAGGGAGGAACGATAGACGCGAAGAGAATACGAAGCCATTATTGACACACTTTGCCAGCCCCACCTTCCAACCTCGATGCGTGCGTACTGAGTATGTCATGGGCTGCTCGTCTTAGTCTTTTATAGTACTGGTACACGCTACAGGCATCCACCCCCACGCACAGCCTTTCCCCCTGAGAAGCAACAGCCCACCGAACTGAACTACCTACCTACACGCTAGTGTAGGCCGGTAGGTGGGGACCTGTTATGTCGCCATTGCATTCCGGCCTCTCCACTGGGGCTAGCCGCTGGAGCACCTAGCTCGCGTTGCCCTTGAAGCTGGATGCTTTTCGACCTCAGTCCGGATCATCGGCATTCGCCACAAACTCGAGCAGTTGTTGTACGCATGTTGACAACTCGAGACGAGGCAAGTCGGGACGAGTCGGGATCCCCACGCTACCAAGGCACTATTACCCCCTCGCGTGCTTTACGACCGCGTGGCCGAGGTCATATTAGGTCCTGTATGCATGTCCCTAATTTATTCCGAAAGAGACAGGCTGTGCTTGTAAGGGGCCTGGGTCTTCTTGTTAATAACTCCTCCCAAGATAAGTACGTGCAGCCTGATTATTACTCCCTCGAACCCTCTTTTAGTGCTAGGCACATAGGGACTTACCGAACCGCAGCCAGAAATCACGTTCCCGTCACCGAATCAGGCCTCTACGCTTTGTCTTGCTTAGCTCACGCGATTATGCCTAAAGCGACTCCCAAAAGAAAATCAAAAATCGCATGGACCCCCGGACCACCCGTCCTCTTCCCACACTGTGGACTAGCGTGCCGCCGGGGCGGATCTCGTACATACACCGTTGACAAGGGTGCCTTCTTATTGGATCCAACTTGACGCAGGTCCCCCCCTATTTACATGCAGCAGCCCCGTCTCCGCCCCCAAACAACGTTAGATGGATGCGGAGTAATCCGTACAGCCTTTCAATCGAATTACCAACGCTCCCTTCTTGCAGCACGGTCGCTTCGCTGGATTTGCTCACTTTGGGGCTATCTTACACTTACAGGCAGCCAAATAGCACTCGAGAAGCGATGGCTAGCACGAGGAATGCTATATTCACCGACGCGCGCTTTCTTCTCTCTTCTCTTCCCCCTCCCCCCCCACCCCCCCTCCTCCTCCTTTCTTTTCTTTTCTATTTGTGTCGCCGCCCACCCCCTTGTCCTTCTGAGCCATAATTATACAAATTAAACCAAGATAGGTCCAGCTGCGAACGCACTGCACCGCCGGTGGCGCACCGAACGCATCCGCGGCGCGTCCTGAGGCGGACCTGCGAGCTGCACGACGAACGGCAAGGCGAACCGACTTGTCTCGTATCCACGGCAAGGCTAGGCCGTCCGGGGACTGGCCTTGTTAGAACTTGCCCGCTTTCAAGTGCGGTAGGCAGAGTAGCCCGTCAAGACTGGCTTAGGTACCGCCGGGTCGGGTCGAATGCAGGAGCAAGAGGTTAAGCTTCTCTTGGCAGGCAGGGGTTTGCTTGTTCAGTTTGCCAGTCTATCGGTGGCTCATTCGTTCATTCATCCCTTTCTCCCACGTGTGTTAGGGACCCCTGTTCTAGGCAGTGGAAAGTGGGGTCTATCACCCCCCGTCCGCTCCATCTTCGAGGGAATTACCGTGGCCAATCGATCGGCCCCGTGCTGCCAGCTTCTCTCACTTGGAGTTCCTCCTCGAGTTGCTAAGCCTCCGTCGCCAGACTCTTTCTTCAGTTGAAGTCGTTGGCTGTGCCTGCATGAGAACAATGGTTGAAGTACTATATTTACTCCGTACGGATTACTCCGTAATATTAGTGCCTGCCACTAAAATACTCACTATCGATCCCTCCCTTGCCTCCCCCTTTTTCTGCCTTTCTCTTGCTTTCTTTTCTCGTGATGCCTCTAGCGAGGCTCCGCTTACTTAATCCTTATCGACCTCTCGGCTGCGTCCGGCGCGGCGTGAAATCTGCCCACCGTACGTAAGAGGGATCGCGACGGCGGGGCCGAGGAGGCAGACTGGACAGCGCTTGCTAACTAATATCATTCTTATTAACCCCACAAGAAACCATAAGAGAAATCGCTAAGAACTGCTATCCGCCTTTGCTGTACGTGCACGCACTGTGACAAGGGAGGGAGACGGTAAAATGCGCAATTCTTACTGGAACCCAGACGCTTTTAGATCTACAAGGCCGGGGATGAACGATTAAGAAATAGACGGGCGGTTACTGCCTCCGGAACTGGATAGACAGCCTCAGACGGGACAAGGCCACATCGACACCTGGCTGGCTACCGCAACTACGGAATGAAGGACGAGCCTTCTGAAGAGGGAGGATAGACGACTTAATGATATTTTCACGCACTCTCAGATACAGGCAGTGTGTAGGCCGTCGTAGCCATGTGAGGCAGGCCCGAGAGGCTTAGGTAAAGTGACCTGGGAGTTGCCACCGTTTTGGAGGGTCCCTAGGGCTCTGCGCCATTCTTACAAGGTAGCTAGGTACGCCTTCTAAGCCACCGACCCGACCCTCCTATGCCCAGCCTGCCGTTTCCCTCTTGTTAATGCCCAGTCGCGGTCGCCCTCTCTTTTGGTAATTCGCTCTTAGAAGCATTGAAGTGCAGGCCGTGCAGGCCCCATTCGAAAAGGCTATGGATTAAAGGTAGCTACCTGGTACTCCCAGGTAGCAGCGTCTGGTGATAGCATAGGAGTCATCCGCTATCAGCCACGAGCTGCCCGCATGCACCCGCCTCCAGTGAGATGCGACCGACACGTACTCGATCATGAAACCCCTCTGGCGACCTACCTCCCCAGGCTTGTCCACGCCCAGGTCAGGTTGCATCGGACGAGGTCGGCCAGCCACCATAAGGCAGACGAAAGGTATCCACGAGAAGCCGGATTGATCTCCATCCTTTGCTCATTAGCCACTTTTCATTCTTCTCACCATCAGGCTCCCCTACCTCATCTCGTCTCCCCTACCCACGATGTCATACGGCCTATTGGACCTGAAACGGTTAACAACAATAAGCAGGCGCCTGCGTTGCTCCCGGCCTGCAAGGGGGCGCCTAAACTGGAGGCTGGGTATCAATGCCCTCCAACCTATTAAGGAGACGTCCCCAACAGGGCACGCCAGGGGCGTGGCCAGAAAAGAACACCCCCAATGTGATATAGGGATGAGGAACGGCTCCTCCGAAGGAGGAAGGGAAAGGAAGCAAGGAACCTCGGACTTTGAAAGAGTATCAATTAAATTGATGCTATTCTGTTCCAAGCCCTGAATACCAGCCCTTGTCATACACGATGACCCCCGCGTGCCCGGCAGGTCAGGCGCGGAGGCCCTGCGCCGCCTCGAGGATATGCAGCGCCTACCGGACTGGGCGCTCCTGCTCGAGCGCGGTGGCAGCTTTTACAGCTATGGGTTATTAGATGGGGAGGCGAGGGCGGACGGCCCTGCGCTGAGAGGGCCGGAGGCGTCGGCGGAGAGGTGCGAGGCGCTGAGAGACCTCATTCGCGCGGTACGCGCGCGGCAGCGCCGCGGGGGGGGGGCGTGGCGCCCAAGTTCCAGTTCGTGCGGGAAGTCGAGTCCGGGATGTGGTGGCGGGAGACCGAGGCGTCCGAGGCCCTGCAGGCTGATGTAAACGCCACCGAGATCCGCACCCTGGGTGGCCGCGACGCCGTCGTCGTGCAGAAGGGAGTTTGTGAGCTGGTCTTGTGGCGGAAGGGAAATTCCGGGGAGCCGCGGACGGGCCGGATGCTGAGACGGAGGCGGAGGAGGAGTCGTTCACGGCCAAGCTGTTCAAATGGTTCGAGGTGACTAAGATGATCGCTATCTTCTTCCTCAACGCCCGTCAGCAACACGCGCTGAACGGCGAAGAGCCCTTAACCATCAGCGGCAAGATGTGGGCAGCCGTCAAGAACTGGTGGGCCGGCGAGCCGCCGCAGCCGCAGATCTGATTACAAGAAACACTCACCCGTGTTGCGATGAGAATACTGGTATCTAGTAGGTGCCTATGTAGGTCTCAATTACATCCACTCAACGTTGACTTTAAAGTTACAGCAACTGGAGGTGCCTTATATTATAGACTGTTCGTCCAGTGCTTTCGACCAGGTCACCGATACACCTTCCCGGGCTCCGGTAGCCGCGTCTCGTGGCTCGGCGCCGTGGTGAAGGTGCAGTGGCCGACCCCGTCCTTCATCTCGACCACGCCCCACTTCACCGGTAGCAAGAAGCCACTGCGACGGTCCTCCTCCAGCACGTGGCAGGCGGCGCTGATGGCCCGGCTGTTCGTAGACACCATACGCATCATTCCATCGTACCGGCGGAAGCCCAGCACCACGATGGCCAGCACGAGGACGACGCCGACCAAGAGAGCTGTCCTTAAGTATCAGCAACGATATGTCGAAGGAGGGGGGGGGGGAAGAATAGGGGCAGGAAAAGGATAGAAAAGGAGGGCGCACGCACTGATAAAGATGGCAATGGGGCTGTAGCCGCAGGTGGAGAAGGAGTTGGCGGTATCGTCGGTGCCGTCCGGGTGGATGGCGGTGATGCGGGCCAAGAAGAGGCTCTGGGAGATGAGCCAGTGCATGAGCCCGCTGGTCAGGTACAGCGGCAAACCGTAGCGCAGCGGCAGGCTGATGAAGTAGCTGGACCGCTGGATGCCCAAGGGCTCCGACACGCGCAGTGGCTTGCGGTGCGCGTACAGCAGGCTGAACTCTCGCTGCACCAGGAAGGTGGACAGCATCGCGTTGTAGAAGATGTACAGGATCGACAGGATCAGCTGCGGCAAGTTGGCGATCAGCACGTTGGCGATCAGCCCCGCCGGGTCGGCGCGAGGCAGCCCGATCACCAGGTACGTGTACGGCTGCAGCTGCCCGAAGCCCATCTGCCACAGCGAGGCCATGTCCGTCGAGATGTGCCGCAGCCGCAAGCTGGGGAACGAGGTGGCCAGGAGGATGGCCACCACCACGAGCACGATCCCGCACCTGCTTCCTGTTAGTCTCCGAAGGCAAGAGGGTAAGGGGGTGAAGGAGTATCAGGATATGGAATAAATGGGGGGAGGACCCTACATGGACAGCAGGAGGAGCCAGCGGCGCCAGCTGGCGGCGGCCATCCACCGGCGCTCCTGGCACTTCCACACCCGGGGTTCGTCGGACGGGTCCGGCCGCTGCAGCACCAGCCGGTTCTTCCACGTGCGCCGGGCCACGAAGTCGTCGCGCGTGGCCAGGCACATGTTGGCCGTCGTGGGGTCCGGGTCGCGCATGAAGGAGGCCACGGCGTCGCCCAGGGTGTACAGCACCTCCTTCTGGGCGTCCTGGCGCTCGCGGTCCTGCCACCAGCGCAGCAGCCAGATGCCCAGCATGACCAGCGCCTTGATGAAGTTGAGCGAGCACACGATGACCATGATCCACGGCGAGTACTCGAACCGGCACGTAGCCGCCCCGGCGTCCAGCGGCTGCACTAGGCAGCGCGCCACCTCGTAGCGCGGCGGGCCCAGAAACAGGCTGGTGACCGGCGCGGCCGGCGACAGCGCCACGAAGCGGCCCGTGCCGTTGCCCAGCGCCCACAGGTTCTTGCCCCAGTCGTCGGACCGCGGAATCACGGACACGTACATCAGCAGGCTGTCATCCTCGTCCACCTGCACACTGGCGTTGCTGACCAGCACCACCACGTTGCCCTGCGGCGCGAAGTAGTCGTCGTACAGCGAGAAGCACTCCGACACGTTCTTGTTCACGTACGGCACCCGCCCCACGTCGCGCTGCATGCCCGCGATCACCTGGCTGTAGTTGAGGTTCGGCGGGTCCACGCGCGAGTCGTCCCACCCGGGGTCGCCCGCCTGTCTCTGCCGCGCCGCCTCTAGGCTCCAGGTGGCGTTGTGCAAGAACGAGTCTTTGACCACGGCGACCGTGTAGTCGTACGAGGAGAGGGACTGGAATACCGCGGAGTTGTAACTGTTCCTGGTCAGTCATGTGTCATGTATACCGAGGTACGTGTAGGTAGCCCTACGGAAGGTGCAGGGCTCCCTCGGAAGAGAGAAGGGAGAGAGAGCCAGGGAAAGGGAGAAGAAGGGAGAGAGAAGGAGTGCACGCACATCAAGTGGATGGGCACGGAGCTAAAGGCTAGCAGAACCCAGGCGAAGCGCCGCCAGTTGCCGATGAACTTGAGGTTCCGCAGACTGGGCACCCCGATGTCCACCCACTGGTTGCTGTGGTGCGCCCGGTCGACGTCAGCCCTCCGCGGCGCCGCCTGCAGCTGCATGCAGTAGTTGGACGCCGACAGCATGCCCGTCGACAGGAGGTTGATCAGCAGGTGCAGCCACTCGTCTAGCTTGCCGACCGTGGTGCAGTCGCCCTCGTAGATGAGTCCCACCCCCTGCGTGCTCGGGAACCGGCCCACCGCCAGCACGGTCAGCGCGAAGTTGGTCACCAGGATGGCCACCACCACCGCGATCTGCAGCATCAGCGTCCGGCTGCGCCGCGACGTCAGCACCCGGCTCTCCGCCGACCCCTTCTCGTCGTCCGCGATCTTGGGGAACCACCACGCGAACTCGTCCTTCTGCGCGAACCGGCTCGCGCGGAAGTCGTCGTCGCTCGCCTTGGACACCGCTCTCGTCGTCTCCGTCCCGCCCTTCTTGTCCGCCACCGCCGCCGCCTCCGGAGTGTTGGCTGATACGGGCGGAGGCTCGGGCGTTATGCTGCTGCTCGCTGTCGACGCTTCTGCCTGCTCGGTCTGTATCACGATGGTAATCCCACCTTCGGTGCTGTCCGGTGCAGGCCCGGAACTGGCCGAAGGGTCGCCATCTGGACGGCCTTCTAGCAGCGACATGGGCGTGTGAGTGTTTGTGTGTGTGTGCGCGCTCAGCCGCGGCTTCCCCTCGGGACGGCCTCCGCGAAGAGATTTCAAAAATAAGACGCACTCATAGAAAAGGCATCCATCGAGAAAATACTGATAGAAGAGGTGCTAATAGAAGAGGCACTCGTCAAGAACGAACTGCACTTGCGGCTAGGAGGATCTAAGAGAGGTTGGAGAGATCTGAAAGGCTAGCAACTTCGGGGACGGATGAGTAATGAAGGGGGGGGAGGGTGGCAAGCAGGCAGACGGGCGCCAGATAGATATGAGAGCAGACTAGCAGCCACTCACACTGCTACACCCTCTGCGAAGCGCGTGCAGGTAGGTACCAGCAGCTTCATGCAGCCAGAAGAGGGCGAGGGGGGGCTCAGCCCTGCCCAACCGCTCGTCCACGCGCCGCCGCAAAAGCAAGCCAAGGCCGATCTCGTCGGCGCCGAGCCGATGCCACCGGCTACAAGTGGAAGCGTCACCTACAAGCTCAGTGGGCAGCCGCCTGCAGAAGCAACTTGGGGGCCGGCCACCACCCCGAACAGGGAGGTGCTTGCGCGAGGGAGCACGGGTGTGGTTGGGGGCCGGAGAGTGGAGCGTTGCCCAGAAGGGCGCGATAGGTCGTGTGCTAACAATATCTGCGGATGTGTGACCGGAAAGGCGTTAATGCGTAACCCCGACGCGGCTGTCACGGGCGGCCTGCCCAGCGGGAACGCGCCGCAGCCAGCCTCGCGAGCCCCTTCTCCCACGCAAAGCTCGGACGAGAGCATCGCGATGGCGGCAGTGATTGGCCGGCCCTTCGGGAGGACGTGCATACCATGGCTCGGTTCAGAATCTGTGCCTCCACAGCTGCGTGCTTTTCGGGCTCCGGACGGTCACGTCGGGCTCGCTCTTCGGCCCACCGTCGAGCGTGGAGGGGTCCGCTGTGCGCTGGCCCACGCCCCAATTCTCCACGCCGTTTAAAAATAAACAGACACGAGGACCCTTTGGGAACACTCAGAGACTTGGGCTGTCTTTTCGGGCGGTGGCCGGGCGCACCGGCGCGAAATTGTCGCAAACTGTGTGCGTGGAGGGCCATTCCGAGCCCTGGTGAGAGGGAGTTCTAGCAACAGAGGGAAATGACATTCAAGACCGGCTCTAGATGGCGGCCGTTATATAATTAGAACCAGTGACAGATGCCCTTGGTGGCAAAGCTTAGATCGGGATGAGAAGAGATGCACAGGCAACAGAGTTTGCTTTGAGATAGTTTTCAAGAAGACGGTTCAAGGAAATCTACAGTTTGAGACCCACAATATTTGTTGGCTGTGAATACCCCTGTGAGGTGGGCTTGTTGCCTTAGGCACAACTGCTACGACAAGTTGGCGTCGCTATGAAGGTGAGCTCGTGTAGCTCATCTGAGATTCGAGATCGCATGTGTCCGCGTGCCCACTTGCACAATGGAAAAATTTTCAAGCCCTACGACGTCTCCTGGCTCCTTGGCGATCTCGGACACTACTACCTCGAGTGCTCAAGCCCTATCGCCAGGATCAAGGACAAGCTAGCACCCTGAGCACTAGATACTGCGTTCTCGGCACTGGATAGACACTCAATACGACTTGATTATCGATTTTCCATGGCCAGACCCCATGTCGGCCGCTCAGGCATCCCGGACCCTGCCATGTCGGCAAGCACAGGAGACATCGCCTTCGTTTTTCGCTAATATAAGTTCCCGCCGGCCTTTCCCATGGCTTGGAATCCTTACGCTGGTTGCTGCTCAAGATGATACATAACACCTTACTTGGCTGTTGTGACGCTGTTTGGCCGCTGTCATAGGGGTAGGCCTCGAGGGAGGGCTACCCCTACCCGAGCGGACCCGTTATTCTCAAGCTTCGTGCTGGCCACCGTCTACTTGCCGACCATGTGGGTGCCGAGCTCGAGCTGTCCGTACTCCATGTGCGGGTATCACAATGCTGACTTCCACTCTGCCGTGCGAAGCAAGTCTACTACGACCTCGACATCTCCTGATATTGAAACTTCGATGACTACGCTCACGACCTCTACCACCACGTCAACCACCACAACCACCTCTTCGACCCGGTGGGCTATCTCGATCCCTGGAAGTGAGGTGACATATTTGCGGTCCGACCCAGCCTTGGAGCGCCCCGGAGTCCTTCCAGCTCAGGGATTGACTACCGAGGAATGCTGGCATGTCACACTTGGCTCGGCGCCGAGCTGGGCTCTAGCCGCTCTCGTCCGCTCTCGTCAAAACGGCAAGACGTCAGGCCGTGCTTGCACAGGTCCTCACGGCCATGTCGACAGAGCGCACTATTCTCGGCATCATCGAACTATCACCCTTGCACGTCAAAATCGGAATCGCCGGAGGGTTATGGACAGACTGAGCTCGCCGATGGTCAAGGCAAAGTTGCTTTCCGCTGTAGGAATGTCATTGGCCGCCTTAGTAACTATCGGCGACATGCTCAACTTGCAGTTCTCAGACCACAACGATAACCAAATGAACAACCCCGACCTGCCAGGCCACCTACAGTCAAGTACCTCGGTGCTGCGTCCAGGTGCGTGCACGAATTTGCTAGGAACGAATTGGGCGTCCCGCCATATTAGGGAAGCGACGGCCCCCAGGGTGTAGACGGCCATACACAACACATTATATTGATTCACAGTCGGGCGGATATACGACGCCATCTTCAACGGCGAGCTGCACTATCGCATCATGTTTTTCTCCCATCGGGAAGCCCGGAACTCTCTGAACGAGGGAGTCTCTCCTAGGAGAAGAATCCGCTGGGGACCTACATACTTGTAGGTACCTATGTGTGTGCCTTAGCATCCATTTTGCGCATCCAGCTCTTCCTTTCCACAGTAATAAGATGTACGTATTTCCGTAGATCTATGCCAGTACTCTAGCGGAAAAGAGGCAAGCATGGGACCCTCGGGTCACACCGCTGTCATGCAGCTTTCCCCAGACGTCCTCGCCTTCGGCAGTTCGTCCTCGCATCATGTGCCTAAATTGACCTATGGCGACTTCAGCGTGTCCGCGCCGGTTGGACATTAACCGCAAGCACGTCTATAGGCTCTCGATAGCATCTCCTACGGAGGGAATATAGCGTGCGGGACAATATCGCACGGCAGGAAATGAGGGCCACAGTATTATTCACCGCAATATCAACTGAGACGGGACCACCACTTCGGTATACCTGGGCACGTGTATGCCGTGGTGATTATCGGTAAGAAGCGATACGCATTACTGGGGTCATACCTGGCACATATTATAAGGAGACGGCTTCCAAGAGTCACCCCTTCCCTGCCTACCTAGCTACTACGCAGGTATTATTACCACCCTACCTGCTGTCTCTTCCCAAGCGACGAGGCCTTCAGGTGTGCTCCTGTGCCCTCCACTTCCCGAGCCAAGCGAGTCCGGGCAAAGATGCACTTCATCGCGAGCCTCCTCCTGGCCGCCTCGGCGGTCCAAGCCCACTGTACGTACAACCCGCGGGGTAGACACATGTAACTACCTAACCAAGGCAAGGTATCTGCGTACTTGGAGACTGACAAAGGGGGACAGACACGTTCCCGCGCCTGGTGGTAAACGGCAAAGCGGAAGAGAAGGACTGGTCCGTCACGCGCATGACCAAGAACGCGCAGAGCAAGCAGGGCGTGCAGAACCCCGCCAGCGCCGACATCCGCTGCTACCAGAGCCGCACCGCCGAGGGCGTCGCCGAGATCCCTGCCGGTGCCACCGTGCACTACATCTCCTCGCAGCAGGTGAACCATCCGGGGCCGAACCAGTACTACCTCGCCCGCGTGCCCGAGGGGGCGTCCGTGAAGGAGTGGGACGGCGCCGGCGCGGTGTGGTTCAAGTTCCATACCGAGATGCCCGGATCAGACCGCGATGGACGCGTCACTTGGCCGGGACAGAGTATGTTTCCTTTCCTCACTTCGTTCGACTGTGTGGGTATATATGTATGCACTAGTTCCAAGTGCTAACCCCCGGGCAAGATGAATACAAAACCACCAACGCGACGATCCCCGCCTCCGTACCCTCGGGCGACTACCTCCTGCGCGTCGAGCAGATCGGGCTGCACCTCGCCAGCCAGCCCAACCAGGCGCAGTTCTACCTCGCTTGCTCGCAGGTGCGCATCACCGGCGGGGGCTCGGGCACGCCGGGCCCGCTCGTGGCGCTGCCGGGGGCGTATAAGAGTAGCGACCCCGGCATTCTGGTGAACTTGAATAAGATCAAGCCGGCGGAGTACGTCCCGCCTGGGCCGCCGGTGTGGAGTGGGCAATAGGGGGGGGGGACCTAAGGGTACCGAGTCGTAATCCGTAGCAGAAGTAAGGTACTCGTTGCTGAGATTCGACGTAGTATAATTGTTTGAGGTCATATGCTGCAGTCCCTATCAGTCCCTATCAAGGTGTTGACCAATCATTAGGTACGTACGTATGTAAGGTACCTATGAATGTGAAATCATGGCATTTGTGATTGGGATGAAGGTACGAGTTAGTAATGCGGCCGACGTTTAAGTTGAGAAAGTGTGGGAACTGACGGAGAAAGCAGAGCGCCAGACACGCAGGCAGCACTTCCGCCCTTGATTACATTCTAAATCGCATTTCAACTTGACGTCGACATGTTGGTCGCTTTATTAACTGGCAGTGGATTGTACAGGTTGCGTCACCGGCGACGATTTCAGCAGCCATCCGTGGAGAGCGCAGTCCTCGGCCGGCATCGAGACCATGGAGACAAGCACGAAGCCAAGCACGAAGCCAAGCATGAAGCCAAGCACGAATTCTTCTGCTGCCAGGGCGGCACAGCCGATGCCTTCGTGTCTCATCGAAGAGGAATGTAAGCTCGTTTAAAACTCGGGCAGGCCGAAGGAAGTGCATCTTTGAACGGTAGACTGACATTCCCACATTTTTCTCTGACGGTCTGCGTTCGCACTGCTATTTGAGTACTCTCTTGAACATCATGATCCTAACGGTAGAAGGAAACTCGGTAGGCATGTCCTGCTGCCTGTCGGCGGGCCCACGAGGGCCAGCTCGACTTCATCTTAACAGCTTTCACAACACGACCCAGTTCACCCTGGTGGTTGTGAAGAGGTGTTCCGACGACGCCTCCTTGCAGTCTAATTTCATGGATATCGTAGTTGAGTAAGAGAAATACTCTGGGACATCCTCCGCGGTTACCAGCTTGTCTGGCTTTCTCAAATTTTTGATCTTTCTGAATATTAGGATCAAAACCTCCCACTCGTCGGTGGAACACTGTCTGTGTCCAATGTACACAGCATAGTGTATCTCCGGATGGCTTTGGATCCAATCACTCATGTCGCACGTAGGGAGAGTACGGCTCAAAATCCTCTCTTCAGTAGCGTTGAAGGGCGCATAAGCCTCGGAATGGAATGGAATGGGTTCTGGCGCCCGAAGGGTGGGTGACGCAATGATGGCTGCTTCCTGAATCCTCACTTTGCCGTCTGTCTGGATGGTCCATGAGGCCACCGAGCTATGGTCTATCCACACCATGTCGTTGGGCCCTTGGGGTGAGAATCTCAGCCCTCGTCCCGAAAGACCGTCGTGTGAGCAAGCCCCCTTCGCGAATGGGAGTATCCGGCCTTCGGTAATAGGCGGCGAAGCTCTTTCCATGACTCGATCCTTCGAAGCAACCTGTGGCCACATCGAAGCAAAGAAGGCAGATCCCCACCTCTTCCTGACCTCTTCGATGAAGCCCTGGGCGAACTTCCCTTCGATCAGGGCGCCCTTGGCCTGCTCGTCGTCCCGGCAGCGGCCCTCCCAATCTCCGACGCCCAATACGGACATGACGGCTTCGGACCTGTCGCCCTCGCAGTGGCGCAAGCTGGCCTGCCACAGGATATCGCGTATGGTGGGCCGGGAGATCCTATTCATGCCGGAGCCGTATATAGCAGCTACAAAGTCGTGGACGTTATGCTGTTTTGCTCTGATTCCGACGCCCCTCAACTTGAATAAAAGGCGACTGCTGGTCTTCTCGGATTCTTCTGCGGTGATCTCGTTGCAAAGCGCCATGATACCGGATAGCTCGAGAGTGCTCCTGCTATCCCCGGCCACCAGTCTCAGGACGGACCAGTCCCGGCTGCAGATCCACATGTCTGGGCGGAGGAGCGCCTCCTGAAATGTCCATGTGGAACTCAGCCAGCCCTCATGGTCGCCACTAGAGGCCCAGAGATAATCCATCTTGTCCTCACCAAACAGCCCCGAGCTAGCCTCGGCAGCACGAATGGCGGCATCGTCGATGGGTTGGAAAGCGCCAGTGTCAGTCAGGCCATAACCGGCCGAGCGATCACCAGCGGGATACTCGACAAGGGAGAGCGCCAGGTAGCAACTTATCGCCTTGAGGCCGTCTAGACTGTCGATGGTGTTGAACCACGCGACAGCCCGAGTGGCCGTCGCGAAGATGGCGGCCTGGCGGGAGATCTCGAGGGCGACAACTGCGTCCCGCCTCTGCGGGATGCAGACGAGGTCTAGCCAGACGTAGTTGCCCTCCCGTGGAACGTGCGTGAGGATCTCCGGCAGCTCTAGCACGTCGAAGAGGCTGTTCTGGGGCACCGGCCAGGGCACGCCGGGCACCTCCAAAGCGGGCTGGTCGCTCTTGCGCCAGCGGCCCCAGGTGTGGCTGACGGCGGTGTACTTGGGAGCCGCGAGCCCCTCTTCGAGGACATCCACGGTGCGCTTTTCCTCCACGCTCCATAGGTAGCGGGGGTACCCGTGCTTCTCCTCAGCCGTCAGCCACCAGCAGGGCTCTAAGACCGAGCCGCACTTGGGGCTCGGCCACGGAAACACGGCGTCCATCTCCCGGCTGAGGTCGTACGGCCACTTCGTCGCCGCATGCAGGGGCAGTGCGAAGATAGTCTGCGCGTTTTTCATTTCGGGGCCGCCTTTGGTGATGTTCGTGAGGGCCGCTGCGATGAAATTTCCAAAGGCAGCACGGCCGCTGCCGTCGTTGCCGGCCTGGCTCTCGACAGGTCGCCAGATGGGCACATTCTTCTCCCCGAGGGTTCTTCTGTGCTTCCGCACGGCATCGTTATGGCAGAGGCAGCCGATTGCTTGGACAGCCGCGGACTCGGCGGCCGTCCTGCGGACCCGCAATACGCTGTCCTCGAAGAAGGGGAGGCTACTTTGTTCCATGCCGAACTCGTAGCTGAAGAGATGGAACATGTTGGATTGGTACGCTGATTTTTGAAGCTTTGCATGGTGCTGGCGGAAGAAATCCCAGTCCGGAGACGTTATGGCGAAGGCCGCCTCCAGGACGACGAAGGCGACGGTGGCGGCGCTGAGCCTCACGTCCTGGTAGATGCCCGTCCACCACTCGAGGAGCATCTTGAGAACGCCGAGCTGGGTGGCCGTGAGCGCGGCCCTGAAGGATTCGCGCGAGTAGGGGTGGCAGAGCAGGAGGCAGCACAGGGCCCAATACCAGAGCGGCCCGTCCTTGTTGCGCAAGACGCGGATCTGATCTGCTTCAGGATGCCGTTCCCATGACATCGTCCGAAGGTACTCCTGCACAGAGACTACCATCTGGGCGTGGCGAAGCAGCTCCCTCATCGCTTTAGGCTAGGCGGACATGATGCTGTTTGGTAGTCGGGCTGTGGTGTGTACTATTGCGTCGCAAGTACTCTCTGGATGCGTATGTGATTCCGTACTAGCCAACAAGCTATCGCCAGCCAGTTGTTTGGGTGGACGGTTTTTGAGATGTGTTTATATATGAAGGTACAGGTACAGGCAGTACTATGAGGAAAGGGGCTTGGTACAAGGGGGCTCGGCTGAGGTGCCCAGGCGGTGAAGTTGCACTTTTGGCGCCTTCTCTTAAACGAACGGGACCCCAGTCTTGCTGCATCATCAGGGATTGGCAGAGCTTTACCCCTCAGTCACGGCGCCAACGCTTGAAGCATCACCCAATTAAGTTGGTACATTGAGGCTTTACCACGTTGATTGGATCTCTGCGTGGAGGAGCACTTTTAGCCAAGCCCCGCGCGGAGCGGTGAGGCGGGTGGCAAGGGGGCGGGTGGCCGTGAGGCGGGCAGTAACGCGTGGTTCGCTGAGGGAGTAACCAACCACTGCACCTGAATCTTCCTCCCCTCTTGTTTCTCTCTCTTGTCGTCCCCTCCTATCCTCGCTCCCCTCCGTCTTTCCCACCACCACCACAACATCGCCGATCTCTTCGTCATCCACCACCGCTACCAAGTCGACGGCCTTTCCGAGAGTCTCTCACCCGACCTTGCGATGGCGCCTATTGCCTACTCAGATCTTCCCGACAGCTACTGGGTAGCTGCTGCAGCGGGACTGAAGGGCGGAAGGGGCGAGGATACGACCGGCAGTTCTGAAGGCAGATCCGTGGAAACAGAGCCTCCGAAACTTGACAGAGAGGGAGGGGGGAAGGCGTTAGATGAGGATCTCACAAAGGGACACCCGGGATACGATCCGGAATGTACGATGCCTTCGGACGAACTGGCGGCGCGTGTGTCCTCCTGGATAGAAGGAGGTGACATGTTGCTAGGACTTCAACACTCCGACAGCTTTTTAGCCCAATCTTATCACGACAGCTCTTTGCGAGAGTTAAGTTTCGACGATTTCTGCGCTGTGCTGCGCTTCAACTTTGCGCTGGACGACGGAGGCTTTCTGGATAACGAGCCATTGGTGGGCCCGTTGGACGTGGAGCTCGCGGCTATGCTCTCGACGGCCCGGAACTACGTGGATAGAGGGAGCTGGTGCTGCGCCAGGCTGTACCTGATGATGATGCTGAGCATGCATGACAAGCGGCTCGGCAGGGGCCACCCCGACAGCTTAGCACTCCTCGAAGAGCTCGCGAGAATGCACGAGAAGCGTGGCGATCTGCACGAAGCAGAGAGGTCGTATATGCAACTGATCGAACGGCAAAAGAAGTTCCTCGGTGGCCAGGATCTCACGGCGAAGTGGCGGGCCGAAGCAGCGCACGCACGGGTAGCGATCGAGCGGGGGCAGGGCCAGACATTCGCGGCTGAGCGCGGCCTCGGCATCGTCATGGCGAATGTCGTGCCCTTGCTGGCCGATGCCAAGATGTGCACCGATGAGGGAATCCCAAACGAGGTCACCACACAGCTCGTCAAGATCTGGGGGGCAACGGCTAAGAGCGCAGAGGTCCTGCCCGAGTGGAGGGCCGACCTGTGTAGGGCATTCCGGCGGTGGCGGGGCCCGTCAGCGGCCGTCGGCAGACCCCCAGTCGGAACCGATGATGCGCCCGTGCATATGCTATTGGAGGCTCACTGGGATCGGCTCAAAAGAGTATACCTCGAGAACGAGGGGGATTCTATGAGCGCTTCCGAGCGCGGGACGGCTGTAGAGTGGGCTGCAGACGCGGCTGTAAAGGCTTGCGAACAACGGGGGATGCAAAGTGGACGTTCGCCGTGGGGCGCATCGGAGTTCATTCGCAACGCTACAAAAAGCATCGAGTTGGTAGGCCCGACAGACACGGCGGACTATGGAATCCTCTTAAAGCTCGGCCAGTCTTATATGCTGCGCTACCGACACTCCGTTACGCCGTCGCCGGAAGACCTGCAGCACGGGAGGCTCTGGGCGGAGCAGGCAGCCATCTATATGCCTCTGGCCGACCCGCTGTGGGCGGAAGCACAGCTCACTTTGGCTAGCATCATGGCCGAGGAAGAGGAGGCGGTGGAGTCAGCCGATGTGGCGGAGGACGCCGGTACGGATTAGGAAAGGGAAGGAGGAAAAGAGGTATCTATTGAAGGAAAATATGAAAATTGCCAAGTCGCAAAGGCGAGGCAACTTGACACTGAATCATGTAACTCACGGGGCGAGTAGGTAGTCTAGTTGGGTTGGCATCCTCCGAGGAACAAGGAATGGGAAGCTAGAAACTCCTTGTTGTGTATGCACTTTCTTGTACGTAAGGACAGTGGCTAGTCCCCTACTGAAGGAAAGAAGGAGAAAGCAAGTAAC
This sequence comes from Barbatosphaeria neglecta, assembly GCA_022813145.1. Taxonomy (NCBI): domain Eukaryota; kingdom Fungi; phylum Ascomycota; class Sordariomycetes; order Barbatosphaeriales; family Barbatosphaeriaceae; genus Barbatosphaeria; species Barbatosphaeria neglecta. Next base: position 77,696 of record JAKLNC010000090.1, on the reverse strand, counting down.
CCGGAATCGTTCGGCGCCCCCAGGATTACATCACCGGCCCAAATGCGGACGGATTGCTTTCGGTTACAAACTACCAGGTACGTAAACTTTTATAAAACCCCAACTATAAAGCCAATTTACACAAAGGCTATAATAATCAAAGGACGTCTTTGAAAGAGTAGAAAACAATATTACAAAAGAAGGCTGCTGCTGCGTCCTGAGCTCCGTCGGTTTGAGGAGTTCCTTCACGGCATTGCCATGCCCTCGCTCAGCTACACGATGAGAACATGGCGGGAAGATAAGCTTGCCACGCTTGAGGATGCGTCAAAACTAGACGAAGAAAGACTTATGCCTATCTCAGCGCCGGTCGGGACAGACACAAAGCCTGGTGAAGGAAAACCCCTACCACAGCCCGCCGTCGGATGGCTATCCAGCATCGACGACTTAGGTTCAGATCTCAACGAAGACCGGGAAGCGACATATCTAATCGCGCCAGCTTCTGAGACGGTGAACCGGCACCGCCCCGTGGTGGGCCAGGTGCTTGTATACTTCGGAAAGGCAATCAGCCACCCTCTAGTCACGTTTGCCCTGGGTAAGACGTCCCATTTCTCTCTTTCTCATGTTCAATTCCCCAGCTGACACCCTCCATCTCTAGGACTACTCCTCGCTTACTGCTTGTCGTTTTTCATGCACACTGGAAGTTAGCTGGAGATACTAACGTCGGAGGTAAACATAATCCCCAAAAGCACTGCAACAGATGTTCTCCTTCGAAACTAACGCCACCTCATCAGCCAGATATCTCACAATGACAGCGAAGCGATGAGGTTGCATAGCCTGTGATGGTAGGGATGACTTTCCCGGTACATGAATGCAAAGCTTGGACGGTTGGTGGCTTAGGAACGGGAATAGATAGGCGTCGGGTATCTAGAAGGTTAGGTAAACTGCCTATCGGCCATTATGCAGAAGGAGAAAAATAGCTGGGAGACTTGCCTTGCACCAAGTGGCACATTTTTGCATGGCTAAGACTTGGCCGCATCCTCTTGCCTAACAGCTTAAGCCAAATGACTTGCACCTTTGTAAGCTTAACGTCATATAGGAATATACCCTGCCCCACGACAAGCTGATAGCTAGAACTCTCTACGGATTGCTAAGCGAAGCAGGGCAGTCTCTTGGAGACATCAATTCTGACGCCGAGTTTTACACAGAGTCCTAGATGTACATCTATAGTTAGACGGGGAAGGATCCTCTAGATGTAGTAAAGGTATGCTGACTGCCGGACGGGCTGCCATGCAAGATGCCCGTCAGATGATCAACTTTATCAGTTCGGCGTGCGTTCTTATAATGTCCAAGGTTGCTACGCCTCTATTTTTGCCGATGTCATAGTCACTACAGGTAAGGTGTATTATATAAAGAAGGAGCGCCAAGACGCCCTCCCCGGCTAAAGTGCCTCAGGACCATTCTCGTGCTGTCTTCGCCCATTCATCCACATACTTTTTCCCACTTTGGTATCGTAAACTTAGGCAGATAATTTCCTAACAGGTAATCGTACAGATCCAGCGTCGGCGATTCGGTCCACCCGCTCTACAGCCCGACGCTCGGCCTGAGCAGGTGTCGCCGGCCGAACCCCCCCTTCTTCCCCTTTCCGCCACCGCCAGCACCACCACCGCCCGAAGCCGCGCCACCGCTGCCCGAGCAGAGACGGTTCTGGCTGGCGAAGTTGCATAGTTGGGCGCCGATACAGCCGCAGCATTTGCACACCTAAGAAAAACAAAAGAGAACACGCAAATGTCCTGTCAGTTCGCCTCCTCGCTTTCTCGCTTTGATTCTTCGGTTCTGCTCACCTTCCTGGCCCGGTCGGCGTCGTCTGTGCCCTCAATGCAGGCGAGCGTGCGTGCGCCGCGAAAGCCATACTCGTTGTAGCAGGCGTTGGGGTTGATGACGTCGGCGCAGTCGTCGGTGGCCGCCAAATCGGGGGGACACGCAGGAATCTGCTGGCTCGCGACGAGGGCGAGCCAGAGGGCGACGAGCCCGAGCGAGAGCAGTTTCATGGTGAGAGCGGGAAGAATGGATGCGGCACAACTAGGCAGTACTCGTAGACAATAGACTAGAGCGGCAGCTGAATTGTGTGATTACAGCACAGCACAGCAGGTCATCTCAGGAAGGGAGAGGCTGGACGTGGACGAGGCCGGCCCAGGTCAGATATACAGACTACCGAGTCGCCTCGCTCGGCGACGGCGACTCTGACAGGTTGGCGCCGGCCAGCCCCGGGGTGCGTGGATATTAGGCGAAGACGTCGGCATATCGCCCGGGTGCATGCCCCTTGATTAAACGAGAGTCTTTAGCGAGGAGATCCCGCGCTGTTTTGGGGCGGTTTGATTAATTATGTACCATGATTCGCCACTGCCCGCGAGCCTGGCACTTTTCCAGAAGAACAGCCGGAGCGGGGCCGGGCACGGAAGGAGGCCCAACCAACTACAACTCATACTAAGGAGATAGTAATGGCCCAATGACTAGGTGATATTCGCGAAGCCTCGCTCACGAAAAGCCTGGCCTGCCCACGCGGGCGAGCAATATCCGTGGATATGTGCTCGGAGAGAGACCCACCCCCAGAAATAGAACAATGTCCCGAGGACGGTTAGATTGAACAATGTATTTGTCGAGACGAACCTTAATCTTGGCCTCTGCTGGGGCGGTCTTGGGCCCACGGCAGTTGGAGGTGCGGCGGACAGTCTGGTGGTAGCCTAGGTATCCCAGCGCCCAGCACCGGGCGTGCGTGCCCATAGGACAAGGTACTTAGGAGAACCCTCCCTCCCTTAGTATTCGGCTTCGCCTCGTCTCGTCCCTCGTCTCCACCGCCGGGCACTCTTCACATCCAAGGTTGCCGTAGTCCACGTCCTCGCCGCCGTCCTCACACCACAGCCTTCTCCTAAGGTTGATATCGACGACTAGGATAATCGAGATGCTGCGCAACGCCGTTGTTGCTGCCCTCGGGCTGGCGGTTGCGCCCGCCAGCGCGCTGATCCGGTTTGGCTGCTCCAGTCTGACGGTGCAGCGCCTCGACCCGCTGGTCAACCCGGGCGAGAACCCGTCGAGTCATTTGCACCAGATCGTCGGCGGTGTACGTTTTTTTGTCATAAGTGTCTCTGAGCTGTGAATGCGTTTACTGACGAAGAATCTGCAGAACTCGTTCAACGTGACCATGGACCCCAAGACGCACGACCTTCCCACGCTGTCTACCTGCACGTACGTGCCTATTGTACTCGTTATTTTCCCATTGTGCCCCGACTGACAAGGCCACAGGACGTGCCAATTCACGGAGGACCTGTCCAACTACTGGACAGCTACCATCTTCTTCCGTGCCCGGAACGGCACCTACAAACGGGTGCCCCAGATCCCGCAGCAGGGCATGGAGGGCACCCGAGGGGGTGGCATGGTCGGTAAGTCTGCGGGGAGAGGAGACTGCTGGGAGAGAGATGACTTGAGAGAGTTGCCTAACGCCAGCAGTCTACTACATGAGCGACGCCCTATTCAACACGGCGCAGAAGTCGACGGTGACGGCCTTCAAGCCCGGCTTCCGCATGCTGGTCGGTGACGCCTCGTTCCGGGGGCGCACGCAGGCGCGCAAGTTCCGGCAGCTCACCTACACGTGCATGCACGACGCCAGCTCCCGCGCACCCGAGACGCTCGACTTCCCCAAGCAGCCATGCCTGGTAGGCATCATGGCCAACCACATCTTCCCCACCTGCTGGGACGGCAAGAACCTGGACACGCCCAACCACCAGGACCACGTGGCCTACCCCGAGAGCGGCACCTTCGAGTCGGGCGGTCCCTGCCCGGCCACCCACCCGGTCAAGCTGCCGCAGTTGATGCTCGAGACCGTCTGGGATGTAAGTGCCTGCCTGACGCCCGCACCTAACCTCCTCCCCTGCTGACAAGAGTAGACCCGCGCGTTCAACAACAAGGACCTGTGGCCCGAGGACGGCAGCCAGCCGTTCGTATGGTCCAACGGCGACTCCACTGGCTACGGCTCGCACGCCGACTACGTCTTCGGCTGGAAGGGCGACGCCCTGCAGCGCGCCATGGACTCCCACTCCTACGTCACCGGCTCCGGCCTCAAGACCCAGTCCATCGCCCAGCAGAACAAGTGCACCGTTAACGACATGGTGCGCGAGAACCTCGACGGCTGTACGTTCAAGGCCCATTTTTTAAACGCCCCCTTCTTATAGCTTCCCATCGCGTGCTGTACTAATATGCCCCCTTTTTAGGGCTTACCGAGCTGCCCGGCGGCTCCATGGCCATGCAATAAAGGGTTCGGTCTATCCGTACCTACCTACGTATGAGCCAGGCTTCCCGTGAGATGTACGTAGTTGGGGGAGTGGTCGGTGTTGGTTCGATATCCTTCTTGTTTTCTCTGGTAGCATCTTAAACAGCCGAATATTAGTATTATTGCACACTTATGTGTTTACAAGTGCATCCCACTTCCATTACCTCAGATCTTTCCTTCTACCAGGCCATGTCTCCCCTTCGACTTTCATCCCAACTCTAACCCCCAACCACAATAAATAGCAGCGCCCCCTCCCCGAAAAAACACGCAAGTAGCCCTTATAACTCTCCGAAGAGCAAATTCTCCTAACGAACCGCGTGGAGCATATGGTGCAGTGGGCAACCGGTCAACCGCGAACACCGTGGCTTCCGGCTCTAGCACCTACGCACGCCCGCGGTTCGAACCCCGGTGCCACCGCTAAAAAAATACAAGTGGATGATACCATGTAAAAACGCCTCGAGGCTCCTAGAGGGGGGTTTTTCGTAGCCAGTAACCAAGTGGTTACTGGTGAGCTTTTTTATCTGGGGAAGCAGTGTTGACTTTTTCCTTCTTGCAGCACTGATCCTTTTAATTTTTACTTCTCGTCATGGTCGCTTCCCGTCTTCACTTTGCGAGAGATTGTACCAGGGTGCCCGTACTTTGCGAGGCTGAAACTATGGAAGGCAAGCGGGTAGAACACTCCTTGGTAGTTTGATGTAATTCTGGCTACTACCCTCAAAACTGCTCCCTGTAGTATCTAATACGCTCTCCTACAACTCCATAGTCTCCAGATACTCCCCCAGCGTCGTCAGCTTGATATTCCTCTTCACGTTCAGCGTCTCCGCTAGGTCCCACGCAACACCACGTCCACCCGCAAAGACCCCCCGGTACTTGAGCATCGCGTTGTCCGGCTCGCGACGCAGCGCCTCCGCGAGGTGCGGCCGATCCCATAGCTCCCGCGTGAACTCGGCCCCGCCGCCGTACCGCGCCACCACCAGCTCCGCGACCCGGCCGTACGTGACGGTGTCGCCGCCGATGTACACGATCTGCCGCGACAGGCCGTCCGGGTTCAGGACCACCTCGGCGGTCATGCGGCCGATGTCCTGCGCCGTAGTGAGGGTGACCTGCGTCTCCCAGCTGCCGAGCCCCCGCACAGTGCGCGCCGGCAGGTCGACAACGCCGAAGGGCACTTCGAAGAGGAAGCTCATGAACAGCCCGACGGATACGATCAGCCAGTCCGTAGCCGTCTGGGACCGCAGTAGGCGCCGCACCTCGAGCTGCTCGTCGAAGAGGTCCTGCGAGCTGCCGGTGCCGATGGCGTCGTAATCCACCCCGAACTGCCAGGGGAGGTAACGGGCCACGCCAGCCTGCAGGGCCGCCTGCGCTAGCCGCTGCTGCGTGCCTCGCGGCAGCTCCATGCCGGAGCAGCCGATCACGGTGTGGTACCGCGCGAAGAGGGCTGCCAGGTCGGCCACGGCGTCATGAACGACGTCGCCAGCCACTAGCATCACGCCGAGGCCCTGGATCTTCTCGAGCGCCTGTCTTTTTGTAGCATCCTTGGTGTCGATCGTGGCCTGCCGGAGGAGGAGGGAGATGGTAGCGTCGCAGTGCTTGGGGTGCCGCGCGAGGGCCTCGATCACGGCTGTGCCGAGCTCCCCGAGGCCGATAGCGAGGATGTCGAGAGGCATGGTCGGAAGGGGCAGGATTCTACGTTCGCTAAGTGGATGTGAAGCTGGTGCGTTCTCGGGTTATTGCGTCCTTTCAAGGAGAGACCTGCCTAGTAAGAGTAGCAAAATGGGAAAGGGGACAGCCTGCGGTTCTTATAAGTCCGTCCTCCACCGAGGGAATTCTCCGCGTGCCCTCCTTGCCGTTTGCTTCTCTAGTAAGCATGCATTTCAAGCGAGTGCAACAGACCACAACTTCCATCCCCATCCTCATCCTCCTCCTCCCTCCCCTCAGCTCCCCGTGCTTACAAATGCGCTCGTCTTCAGATCTCGGCCGGTCTTGGCGCCGCGCGAGCCGATGCGCACCTCAGCGATAATACGGACTGGTCTGAGATGGGTGCTAGAGAGGGAATAAGAAGAAAAGTGACGTACGACAACCGACCCCTTTTATTCGCTCGTCCCGCTGCTGCTGCGCCCCGCCTTTGTATGCTTAGTAATTTACCCGTACCTATCGTTGACCGCTAGCTTGGCGGGCTTGGCACGCTTTCCTGGCGTGGCGATGAGACTTGGACGACGGGCAGTAAGAATAAGTGCTGTAGGGCGGAAATACATTTCTACTGTTCCTAGATAGGTACCTGCTCTGACGATGGACTCTCGAATTTCAGAATTCTATGTTGCTCTCGTTGATGCTTTCAAGTACGCGCTGCTGCTGATAAATGCGGAAAACCCCGCTTTGAACGTGCGTGAAGAGCACAGGGCCGTTCCGCCTCATTCCGCCTTTTTCCCGCAGAGGCTGGGTGTTACTTAAGTCAGTCCCTTTTCATCCTCTTCACCGCCGAATTGCCAACTAACATACGTACGTACACGTACCTACTACTAGCAGGTAAGCACCTATGGAATTCTACTATCCCGTAAAAATGGTCCTACGCCCTACATTTTTGAACCTAGGACAGGTGGGCGAGTGGTCAAGTACGAAACCACGCGGAAGCGCCCATCGTCCGAAGGTCCTGGGTTCGAGCGCCGGTCCGCGGCGAAGCGAGCGCAGTTTTCGCGCGCATGGGTTGGGGCTTCTGCCCCCTAGACCACACCGAAGCGCCTAAATTCTGAATGCGCGCGCGTGGTTTAGGGGGTTCTACCCCCCCAAACTATACCGAAGCGACTACCTCCCGAATGCCGGTCCGCGGCAAACCAAGTTCGGGCCCAGGCTGATGGGCGAGTGGCACAGGGGGGTTCTCGAGTTCTCCCCTTTGCAAAGTATCATCCGTCGCCCCTCTCCTCCGACACCTGGGGCCTGAAGCAAAAAACCCACCAGGGGTTTTTCGTAGCCGTCCACCTTCGTAAGGTTCTGGGCGGCGAGCTTTTTGATCTTTTTTCCTCGTAGTCTTCCTTTTTTTTAGCCACTCGCAACAGATAGTAAGTACGTACGTATGTAACCAACAGCAGCCAGCCCAGCACAGTCCACCAAGTCTAGGCCGTCCTGCTCTTTTTGCAGGTTAGGAGAAAGGTACGGTTTGACGCTGGCTATGAGTAGCTGGCTGGGTTTGCATCTTACTTACGGCTTCGCATCCTCTTTATCGCCTACAAGAAAAGTTGCATGAGAAAGTTAGTACGTTTACCTTATCTTCCATGTCTTCCAAGCTACCTGCCTTCCTGCATCGTCGACTGCATCACGTGATAGGCAGCACGAGGCTCGAGAAACGACGGTGTTCGGTTAGCCGCAGCGAGAGACATGCACATCGAGGGAAGCACGAATCGCCGAGACGTTCATTTCGGTAAGAACCTTACCCCTGGGTTGAGCCTACCTTCAGCTGTCTACCTATGCTACCTAGGTAGGTAATAGTTAACACAAAGGGGAACATTCTAAGCTTCGTCCGCTCTCAGCATTCATTCTCTGGTAGATTCATGTTGACATAGGTTTCGTCGGCGGACCCACTGCAACATGTAAGCTATCGCTATCAGGGGCAAAAGGGGAGCGCATGTTCAGGTAGACACCACGTCCTAGACAAGTATTCATCTGAATTCAGCTACTGAGCAATAACTAGGATATTGTAATGCCGGTGGAATAATGACGCAGCGACTACTCCCTTGCCCTTTGGCTGGCGACACGGCATGTTCGCTCAAAAGCCCATGCCAAGGTGGCTAAACTGCTCCGTCATGCCTCCCTCGGGGTGGGCGGCCGCGGTTACGGTTCCGTCGTCCTCGCCCTCGTCCTCGCCGCCTCCGCTGCCTCCAGCTCCACCCCCACGAATCAGGTAGCTAGGGTCGAGGTCGCCGGTGACGCCGCCAGCGTGATGATGGACCTGGTGCTGCTGTTCGGCGACCTGGAGGGAGGTATACTGAGACTGCAGGTCGTCGTAGGCGGCGGCGATGGCGTCGCCTTCGCGGACCACCTCGGCCAGTTCGTTCTCGAGGTCGCTGATGCGCGCGTTCTTGCGCTCGCGGTACAGGCGCTGCGACTGGCGGTTCTGGGCGCGGCGTCTCTGCACACATCGCCTCCGTTAGAATCTGTCAGTAAAGGTAAAGGGGGGAGAGGGAGAGACAAAGAATGGGAGCCCACGTACGGCCAGGGTGGCCTCGCTCGCGTTCTTGTATCGGTTCGGCCGGCTTCGCTTCTTCTTAGCCTTGTCGCTCGGTTCTCCGCCCTCGGCCGCTGCCGCCTGCTCGCCCTCCTCGTCCTCCTCGGGCGGCACCTCCCCTCCGTATGCGTACTGCAGGGCGTCGGCATGGCTGACGCCCTCCAACGGCCCGGCGACACCGGTCACGTAACCCTCCCCGTGGGACACGTAACCCTCCCCGTGGGCCGCATAGCCTTCCACGTGTGCCGCGGCAGCCGGAGGCTGGGAAGGGCCGGCGGTGGCATCGGCTTCCGTAGCGGCAGGCGGCGTTTCGGCGGCCGGGGTGGAGCGGAAGATGTACTGGTTGAACACGTCGAACGGGTCCATCTCCTCCATGTATGCCGAGTATGGCTCTTGGGCGGCGGGTATGTGTGTAGATAGGTAAGTAGGCTATATCAGCAGGCTAAGATAATAAGAATAGGGAAGAGCAGTAAGGGAAGAATCGCCACGGCAACAAACTTCAGCTCAGGTATTGCCCCTAGTCCAGATGCTCTGGCGTCTGGCAGTTTGTTGTCCGTGATGGGCTCCGATGGCCCGGCATGCTTGCTCAATATATAGACCAGATCGCGTCGACCGGAGGTGGAGGCTCAACTTCAGGCCGAGCTAGGCGAGTCCTGCTGATGGTGATGCTTGCTTGCAGGGCAGCTCCATACTCGCAGTCGATGAAGTTCCATTGGATGTCCATGCCCAGCACAGTGCGGATTCCAGCCGGAGCCGCCTGCAGGGTCTCGATCACGCTCGTTCTCCTGCTTCGGGGTTCCACCAGGACGTCGACAAGGGCGCGTCGTAAGGGGCATCGAATGGGCCATCGAATGGCGTCACGGCGTCGGATGGACCGACTCGGTGACGTGCTGACATAGCCGGTGGCAAGGCCGTCCTGCAGGTAGACCTATCCCCGAAGACAAAAAGTGGTGCCCGATGTATACGATACACCTCGTAAAGACTCGTCAAAACGGTAGACAGACGGTCTTTGATCTTTCACCCTCTTCGATTCCATTCGCAAGCACCTATTAAATGTCGTTGTCGCTCCGTATTACCTAAGGACATGGCTCTCGGCACCAGACGGCCCCCCGCGGCCCACTCTGGCCTATCATACCCTCGATTGCCCACCTCCGATAGATGTCCGAGCCAATTCCGGCCCGTCCAACCGGCCCCATTCAACTGTTCTACACCGGAATTCTCCGAACTTCAACCGCCATGGCGATGGACCTACGCCTCGTTGCTGTCGGAGTTTGGGAGAACGGACGGCGTTTGCCAGAACTCGACAGAGAGCCGGCTATACGAGAGACGAAACAAGGCAACAAGAAAGATGCCGTATAAATACAGGCGCGGTTCCCATTTACCCCTTGGAGAACTCGACCTCGCATTTCGAAACCACAGCAAGATAAACGCATTCAAACAACATCCCGCGGCTGACTTACCTTAGTCATGGTCCCGGTGCAGTGGAACACTCACTCAACCACCACCGTCGCCGATGCCTAAGGAAGTTCCCCCACCCTTCCGGTCCGTCGCCGCGCTACCACGTCCTCTCGCTGTCGATTCTGCCGCATGGAAGGGGGAGGGTAAAAGGGGAAGTGAGTGAAGAGGTGGCCAGTCACTTAGCCAGCCGCCTAGTCAGCAGCGGGTATCTGGATATGCAGAGAAGGAGAGCGGCGCCCACGGAGTCCGCAACAACACCACAGCCTACTATGGCCGAAGCTACGTGCCGTCCTAGCTATCTCCGAAAAGGGCACTATTTCCCCCGTACGACGAGACTGGGCCGAGCGCCCAACTCGGCTGGGGAGACGACGTGGTCTCGATGTACACCACCGGACCTGTCGGGGGGTCCAGACTAAGCTGGTGAGCTTCAGTTGCTCCACTGCCGCGCTGCCCAACTACGACCCCCCCTGCCCCCTCGACGGTGGCTTCCGGCTAGCTAGCTATCTGGCCGGCAGATCAGCGGTCTCCCGCCGCACCAATGGAGGCAGAAATTGCCTCAGGATGGACCCTATGATGATGAGGCGGTGGTTCCAGCCCGAGTGGGTATCCTCGCGGGGGGCAACGGCCTGGTAGGGATCAGCAGTGGGAAGACTGGTATGCTGCGCTGGGGATGGCTCGGCGGAACAGGCGGCTGATGGTATGGATGGGCGCCTACTACGCTCCCCCATCATGAATGAAGGGCGGGTTGGGATGGCATGGCAGACAGACAGGCAGGCGTGGATCGCCCTCCACCCTTGAATGGCGCCGTGTGAGCACCTGCCCGTCTCCGTGCGGGTTACAGAGTTGGCACATGGGGGCTTTCATGGCATCTCGACCATTCCCGCGCCCACCACCACCGTCATCATCACCATCGACAGCTTTCCGCTTCCCCCCGTCGCGTCGGGGCACCGCCGCCTTCTGTTGGGATTACCGGGGAGATTCTTGCACTGTTCCCTCTGCATTCGTTCATGACGGTCCTGAAGGGCATCGCAATCTATGTCCGACGCAGCAGTAGCAGGAACCTGGGACAAAAGTATCGGCTGTGCTCCGTCCGGCGGAACTGGACACCTTGACGGGACGGACCCTAGACGGAGGGCAGAACGGGGGACGTGCGTTACAGAGGACAATGGCTCGAGATCTTGGCTTAGGGAGGGCCGTCCGCGAAAGGCTACCCAAACGGTCATGATAGTTGTAGTCTGGCCGGGCGGAAGAGACATCTAAACAGCCAAAGGCAGCAAATAACGCATTAACCAACAACAGCACAGCCTCGGAGAAACAGGGCTCAGAGAGACAAGACACTCGAGAAGCCTCTACACTGGCAGGCTGGAAAACTGGCAGGCAGGATCCTAGAAATGCATTCCAGAATCGCCTTGATTCCGCCACGGGCCCTCACTATGAAAGCCCGAGAGGACATCTACGCGCTACGAGATTCCTATCTGGGCACAGTACGTGCGAATGGAAAACTGAAAGTGTGGGCCCTGAGCGGGCGCGGGAAGCGGGAGGGAGGGGAGGGAAGGGCAGGGCAAGTGCCCTTCTCGCTGCCTGTAACCTATAGAGCTCAGCTGGTCGATCAGTCGCCAAAATACTGGCTGCCAATTTGCCCTTGGAGCTATGGCTCTCAGAGGAACCTCTCGCGAAGCCATAACCGAGCTATCTAGGGAGCGAATGGGAAGAAATCGTCATTACCGATGTCTAATGCCCCTATTTGGCCTAATTTGCCTTTCGTGTTTCCGCTTTCGATGGCTAGCAGCCCGTCCGCACAGACACGAGATGTCTTTCCTCTCTTTTGAGCAGACTCCCCTCCATTTAGGCCTCTCTCTCGCCCCCGTCGGCTGATCCGCGTCCTGTTGAGGCAGCTCGTATCTTCTCTTCTTATGTGGCTCGCCACCTCCCCGTCTGCGGAATCTGCTGCTCGATTTCGATCGAGGCGCGGAAGAACGGCGGATCTGTCATGCTTTATTGTCGACAGGAAGAGCCCAACGCACAGGATGGACCTGCCCTAGAAAGACTTTACGAGCTCGCCTCCATCACGTAAGACTTTTCGCCTCGTGGCGATGTCTCCACCGTCCCTACCACTGATTTAGCATTGAGCGAACTACAGTTGCAGTACGCACGTACATGGATTTATACCGACCCTCTTAGAAACTCCAATGACAAAGTCCTTCCCTCCGCAACCCCCCGGCCGCGTCTTGAGTCGATATCCACTCCCTCCCCATCCACCGAGTCGCGTCGTATTACCGTCCAGAGAAAGAAATCCTAGCCGAGCCAGACCGGCCGCAAAAAGGGGTTCTCTGGCTGTAATATTGCTGTAACGCCTCTCTCGCCGCGCTGTCATAATTCTGACGCTCCTTGCCGAGAGATCCCCATGGATGCTCCGATAGCCTGGACTTCCCGCCATTCGGCTCCGAACTACCTCTTCCGGAATAGGGCATTACGCGTTTCGGACAATGCGGAGGAATAAAACCCGGCCTAGGAGAGAGTGGGTGAAGAAAGCACAGTTTAATAAAAAAAGGATGCCCTGACTGGGACTCGAGAGGATAAGGAGTACGCGTTTAACCGTCTAAGGGTGCTTAGAGCCTGTGCCTAGGTTCAAGACATTCACTGATGGAGGCGAACCGACCCCAAGTGATTTCACGGTTGGGTTCCCTATGTATTATAATACCTAGGTAGGCACGGCAAAATCCGAACGTAGCATGCGGTATGCTTTTCAAATAAAAAAGGAACAAGAGCCCTGCCGTAATTGGAAGCCGTGATTATTCTCGAGACTGGCAGTGTTCAGTTGTGTTCAGTACCGGATGCAGGCGGCAGCCTCGCTTCCAAAACGGGACCAATAGGATTCAAGTCAGGCGGGGCCATCGGAGTTTGCCTGAGTCCCGTCCTCCGTCCCCGGTACTCAAGGCCCGTCTCCCGCCCCGCCCGGTAGCCTGGAGGTACGAGTATAATAGGCAACAGCATTTCCATTCTCCTTTTTCCTCTTTGCCCCCTTCTCGCAGTACCACTCTATCTTGGTAACACTTACTCCATACCTTACCTCAGTGCAATTCATATACATCCCCTTCCCCCCCCCTCGCCCCCACCATGGCCGAAGAAACGACCTTCCGGGCCTTCACGAAGGAGCAAGGCGAGAACTACGCGCGCTCCCGGCCCGGCTACCAGCCCGCGTTCTACCAGTTCCTGATCGACCATCACACCACCACAGGCGGGCAGCTCGACACCCTCCTGGACGTCGGGTGCGGGCCCGGCCCCGCCGCGCGCGAGCTGGCCCCGCGCTTCCGCCACGTAGTCGGCGCCGACCCCTCTGAGGCCATGATCGCCACCGCCCTCTCGCTCGGCGGGTCCACGGCCGCCGGCGAGCCGATCCGCTTCGAGGTTGCCACGGCTGAGGACCTCCCCGCCGCGGCGCTCGGGCTGGCCGACGGGTCCGTCGACCTCCTCACTGCCGCCACGGCCGCGCACTGGTTCGACTTGCCGCGCTTCTGGACCCGCGCCGCGCAGCTGCTCCGGCCCGGCGGCTCCGTCGCGCTGTGGACGGTCGGCAACACGCGCGTGTGGCCCTCCACGCCCAACGCGGCGGCCATCCAGGCCGATCTGGACGCCATCGAGACGGAGCACCTCGACGCGTACTTCGCGCCGGGCAACCGCATGGTGCGCTCCCTGTATGCTACGCTACAGCTGCCGTGGCAGCTCGGCGTGGCGGGCTTCGACGAGGCGAGCGCGCTGCGCAAGGAGTGGAACCCCGAAACAGCCACGGACGATGCGGGCGTGTTCATGGGCACGTTCACGGCAGACCTGGCTACCTGCGCGGGACTGCTGGCGTCCGCGAGCCCCGTCGTGCGCTGGCGCGAGGCGCACCCGAACGACGTGGGCACGGAGCGCGACGTCGTCAACTTCATGATCACCGCTATAAAGAAGCGCCTACACGAGGCGGGCGTCGAGCCGGGCAAAGAGGCCATCACGAGCGTCCTGGGGGGTGTGCTGATCATGGTCAAGCGGAGTGCGGCCTGAACGCCTGTCTGTCCGTCTGTATGGCTGTTTAGAGGATATTATTAGACTGCCTAGGTGGCAATGCATGGGCCTACAAGGTCAGATGATAAATTTCAGACCCGACGTGGCGGATGCAGTACCTTTAAGTTTGTAGTCCCGCGTCATATTGATAATACTGCAGGCATGTCATTTTCACACTGTCCTGAAAGGGGTTAGGTTTTCCAAGACTAAAAAGAAACTCAGTCGCCAAACCTCACAGGATGCATCTAGCAAACGGGCTACTAAAGACGGAGAAAGAGGTCGAGAGTTGAAGGTCCTTTCTGCAAGTCAAACTGTCCCGTCATATGCGCCGGACTGTCCATCCTATTCCTTCCTAACCTTTCCTTTTCCTCAGCTACCCCGTCGACGTCGACGTTCCCGACGTGTGGCTCACATCCACAAGGAAATCAAAAAGGAATTCCTTAGGAAAAGCCATGCCTTTCCGGACCCGCCTAACGACCTCACGAGGAGGTCCTGTGCATTCCTAGAGTCCAGCGAGCGCCGCACCACCCACACACCAACCATGCCGTAGCAGAGATCTTCCACCAGTTAATGGGCCGGCAGCTCGCAACGGGCCGGTCGCTCGCGATAGTTCATCTCCAGACTCTCCTCGAGCTCGGCAAGCCGCTCCGGGCCTTCGGCGTGCACGTCACTCACGTGGACGTCGCCCACGTGGACGGCTTTCAGGTGGGGGTAGTGCCCCGAGAGAGACGCCCGGCATAGGTCAATGGCGTCCCGCCAGAACATCCGGACGGGTCCTTTGACGGTGACCATCTCGATCATCGGCGGGAGAATCAGGCTGAAAAACTGGCAGTTAGTGAGCTTGGTGTCCTCGCCGCTGTGGCGCGGCGCCCAGAGGCAGTGACTGTCCACGGTCAAGGTCTTGAGCGCCGAAAACTCCTTCAGCCTGTTAGTGATCATGTGTTTCTTGCGCAAGAAGTCCAGGAACTCCCAGTTGCCGATGCTGATCTCCAGGTGCTGCAGGTAGCTGCTGCAGAACGCTAAGCCCTCGATGATGCCGGCGGGGCTGCACTCGCGGTGAAACCCGCGCACGCCGTTGAGCCGGCGCGACTTCTGGCAGAATTGGTAGACAAAGGACTCCAGACGCGGAAACGCCTCGGTGAGATTCTTCAGCGACATCAGCGTGAGGCTTGACTGCAGCAGAGTGACACTCCGCATGTTGTTGTTGATGTGGCCGCCGGAACCGGCACGCACAAAGCCGGGAATGTGGGAACACATAGCAGTCTCAATGGCGCAGAGATTGGGCGCTGCGGAGATGATGTCCTGGACACAGTCCAGACCCAGTCCGCCCCGGACATCGCGGTAGTCCACCTGCAGGATCCGGAGCGCAGGAAGAACGAGGTGTGGCGGCCACGTGTCCATCAGCACTCGGGGCTGGAACAAGTGCAGGTAGCAGCCAAAATGAATGATACCCGCGGTCTGGAGGTAGACGCGCTCGAGGTTCGGCGTCAGATACAGGAAGACGTTGATCAGGAAAGCGTGGCGTAGGGAGGGCGGATCGGTGTAGAAGAAACGGAACTGATAGTCCTCGTCCTCCTCGTTGGTTTCGTTCGCCCACTCCTCGTGCTCGCCGCCGTCGTCTTCGCCATCGCCTTCACTATTGCCGTCACCTTCACCATCGTCGTCGTCGTCGCCCTCACCATTGAGCCCGCGATGGCGTTCGTTGCTGATCAGGGTCGAAAATCTCGGATCCCAACCCGGGGGAGCTGGGGTGCCAATGTAATCAAAGATCTCCTCCAACTTGCGCAGGGTGGAGGCATCGCGGCTGCCCGGGTTGAGGTAAAGTTCAAAATGCGCCTCCTTAACTAGAACGGCCAACTCGGGGCGATTGAGTAGCGTGGCCAAGAATGGCAGGTACTTCTTCGCGACGGTGTCGTCGCGGAAATGATGGAAGCAGTGGTAGAGATACGGCGTCGCAATCTCATGGAGGCGCCGCGACGCCCGGCTCAGCGCGGCCTGGCCATGGACGAAGTCGCGGATGCGGTCGCGCGCGAGAAGATTGTCCCATCCCTTCTCGGAGAAGAACTTGATGTCCGGCGTCGAGCCGTTGCAGTGCGGACAGAGGCTCTCGCAGATGGCCTCGATGATCTCCGTCGGAAGATCGGACAGCCGAACCGGGATGACTTCCATCCTGGAGGCTCAGGTAGTAGTGTTGTGAGATCCAAGTTGGCAAGTAGGCGCCGCAGCGGATAGCGTTCAATCTGGGATGAACTAAACGCCAGCCGATGGAGGAGACAGGGTCTGGAAAATATTGGGGGAGACGCCAGACCGTGGAAGTCACCGGTGGAGTTGCACTGCTGGTGGTTATGCAGTTGGAAGGTGCGACCCGCGATGCGGCGCAGTGGAGAATAACAATAATGTATTCGCCCAGTCATTGGGTTCCCATTGGTTGCGCAGAGGTGACGTCTGAGGCGGGGATAAGCTACCTACGTAGGTACCTAGGTACGTACCTGGTAGGTAGCGACCATTGATATTAGCTGTATTAGGTTAGCGTAAAGGAAGAAATTCACGTGATTCTCAATCACATAAATCTCAAGAGTATCTTAGATGCTTCCCACATTGGAAGTTGTTTTGTTTCCGCGAGAGTCCGCGAGGGCTCCATCACGCTAGACTCCACGGCGCCAGCCGCATGGGTAGCCTGTTCAATACCGAGCCGATTGCCTCTGAGAGGACGTCCCGATTGTTACGAAGTAAGCAAATATTAATTGACTTTTACTCTACGTTGTGTGCTGCTCGGAATATTACCTTGGCTGGAACCTTCTTTTACTCTGCATCTCACGCGAAGTCCTGCTCCTGTCCCCGTCATTCCACGCCTTTCCGCGGAGGGCGACTAGTAACGGAGCATGGCCTAAGATACTGCAGGCACAGAGGGAATTTGAGCGCGCTAATATTTCAAAGCAAATTCTCCCAGAGCTATGCCTAGTAGAGCACAGCCCCGTATCAACAAGAGATAGAGTACACTCTGCTAAACCCAGATCGAAAACAACCCGATGCTAATGCTAATGCTATGCCATGCCATGTCAACTGCCAGATTACCCAGCCCCCCCCCCCGAAACGCCGTGATGCAATCGAAAAAGGACTTGCACGCATCTCTAAACTGCTCACTTTGGCGCGGTGCTGCCGCTGGCCGCTGCCCCTCACCCGACGTCTTCGTGGTTACTTAGTTGGCATTCCCTCCGTACCGCTCGTCGGTGCTGTCGTTGGTCTGGCACGAGACGCCGAAGTTGCCCGAGTCGCTGCCGGAGGTGGGAGCGACGGACCAGCGGCCCTTGATAGTGCTGGGCTGGATGCCGCAGTTCCAACCGTAGGTGACGTCGACGTCAGTGAAGAGGAGGCGCTTGCGCGACCAGACCTGCACCTTGTCGCCGGGGTTGGCGTTGCACTGGTAGGACGTGCTAGTCTCCCACGACTGCTCGATATCGACGCCGACCGAGGCGGAGACAGACTTCTCCAGGATGGAGAAGGCGTCAAAGTCGAAACTAAAACGGTGGGACGATGCCGTGTTAGTCTATGCGTCGCTAAGGATTGAGAGCGAGAAGTGAGCTGATAACGTACCCAGCGCTGACAGTCACGCCGAAGCTGTAAGCGAAACCCTGAGTGATGGCGCCGCCGTCGCCGTTGGTGGAGTCCAGGATGGGCGTGACGGGCTGGTAGGGGCCCCAGAACAGCTTGGAGTTGTTGATCTTGACGGACCGGACATAAGATAGAGGGGGGCAGTCGCGCTTGTCCTTGTCGCCGGGGCCGCTGTTCTGCAGAGCCGTGGTCTCGGGCCGGACGTAGAGCCACTCACGCAGGTCGGAGATGTAGACGACCTCGGTGGCCTCCGGGTGCGCGCTCACCCAGCTGTCGACCTCGGCCGAGGTGAGGATGATGGTAGAGGAGTTGCCGGACATGACGTTGGCGTGCATCTGGTCGGCGTTCCACGAGTGCACTTCGCCGCTCACGTCGCGGGCCACCAGCGAAGGCGCCGAGGAGCTGCCCAGGGGCTTGCCGCTGACGAGGGCCGCTGCGGCCGCCAGGAGGAGAGACGAGGAGAAGATGGAGCGCATTGTGATGGAAGGGAGTAAAGGAGTCTTGATGCTGGTCGAAGCAGGAGGAGAAGGGGCTGTCTTCAAGTGATGGCGGAAGAGATGAAGATGATGTAGAGGTAGGCAGGTAGTTCTGATTGCTCTGGAGTGATGCTGTTTGTATCTTGATTGTTGGATCGACGTGCTCGTCGCCTGTGTTTATATCTCTGGCTTGCCATGGACGCCGAGCGCCCTTGGACAGGCGATGCCATAGTTATGCGGCTATCTTTGGACCCTCGAGGCTGTGTACGGAGTAGTTACGAGAAACTTAGGGAGCAAGTCCAAGTTGAGCATCGCCGCGGTTGGAGGCGGTTGTCTCTAGGCAGGGGTTTTCCCCAGGGCCAGGGGGGGGGTGAGATGGGGCTTTGTTCTCCTCGTTGTTTTTGTGCCTCTGCTTTCCCCACCCAGCGTCAGCTGGGAAATTGCCTGTGAGAAATGCCAAGGAGCTTGCGATGCGCGTCTACAAGAATCGGGCGCCGTGGCGACAAGTTGTCAACCGAGTCGGCTGCTAATAATAGGTAGCTGGTGCGATCTCGCGCGTGGTTGGGCAAAACAGACGCAGCCTGCAGAAACAGCGCTGAGAGAGGGTGCCTGTGCCTGGCTCCAGCTCAGCCACCAGTAAGCTCCATTATTGCCGAGATGGGGGGTTCAATGTTAAACGGGTTAAGCTTAAGCTTGGCAGGACGTTACTCCGCTCTCGGGTCTGCTGCCTCGGCGTGCTCGGCTCCTGTCCAATGGGGGCGCTGAGAGCGGCACCGAGAGCTGAAATGCCACTCTAGAAAATCCTAAGAAACAGCTTGACTTTCTTCCAGCTTTGGGCGATCCTGCGGCAGCTCTGCTATGGACGGATTCCGCTCTCAGCGTCATGTCCCATTCCGCCAAAGACGATACTCGTGCACAGGACCATGAAGTAATCCGTATATCTTGGGCAAAGAAGGCGAGTGTCGGCCGACGAGGCCCCAGATCCGTCATCCAATCTCCGCAACCGACCCTGGCAGTGTCGCGCTAATCCTTCCCTGGAATCTTCATCCGAAGTGCCTGCTCAGCAACAGCGGCGGGGATAAGACGCGATACTCAGCCACATTTTAGCCGTCTGACAGCGCAGGGGCGCTTGTCACGCCCGTGCAAATCTTCGCCCACTCGTCTAGCACTGTCGCACCCAAGAATTTAGGGGCTGAGCCGCTCAACGACCAGCTTGGCACGGAGTAGTGATCTAGTTTCGTCAGGGGCCTCGTGGCAATGTCGTCGAAAAAATCCCAGAATAGCTTCATGATAGCCTTGGCGGCTGGGATAGATGGAGGTGCAGGCACTTAGAATAGCCTCAGTGTTACGAAGCAAGCGAGGCGAGGGCAAGACCGGCAGTAGTATATATCCCTCGATGGAAGACTTCTTCGCCGAGTCGTGATTGTTGTTTCCATCATCA
The DNA here is from genome assembly GCA_022813145.1 of Barbatosphaeria neglecta. NCBI lineage: Eukaryota > Fungi > Ascomycota > Sordariomycetes > Barbatosphaeriales > Barbatosphaeriaceae > Barbatosphaeria > Barbatosphaeria neglecta. The sequence goes on along the minus strand of JAKLNC010000090.1, from coordinate 58,143 downwards.
TCATCAGTCTCTTCTTCTCACAGAGTCACAAACATCACTGCCTCTAGGTCCTCAACCTAATATCTACATTACTTCTTCTCCATCTCCTTCCTCCTAGCCTCTTCCCATACCTAATACTGCATCTCTTCTACCTCTCACGACGAAGACATAACTAAACCATCTTGTGAGTTCAGATCACCCACTTGCGTTCATAGCCATACTCTCGAAACACTCTATTGATACCAATAGCAGCACTTCTCTGCACACCCATAATCAAAATGCTCGCCACCTCCAACACCATCTTCTCCGCCGCGGCCTCCCTGCTGCTCCTGGCCTCGCGCGCCGTGGCCTCGGACCTGCAGATCAACTACTACAACGACCGCGACTGCACGCAATACGCCGGCAGCATCGACTACGCGTGGGCGGGCGACCTGTCCGGCGGCCAGCCGGGCGGCTACAACTACCAGTACGGCCAGAGCGTCAACATCGCCAACTGCTACCACACCTACTGCGTGTGCGAGTTCTACACCCAGCCCAACCTGGGCGGCGACTACTGGAGCGTCATCTACGACATGAGCCAGGACGGCAACTGCATCCGCGACTCTCCGCGCTTCCAGAGCATCCAGTGCTGGTACCACGACGACAAGAACTAGAGGCCCGGGCCTCGAGTGGATGGGTAGACGCGTGGGAGTGGACATAGCATCGGCATGAGCATACGCTGGCATAAGCGTTGACATAAGCATCGGCATGGGCATGGGCGTGGAGTACCTTGGGATTGCATTGGGCTGGCGTTCTGGGCTGTTCATTAGTCATTGTCGATGTGCTTTTAGTTGCGTAGTACCTGGGCAGACATCTGCCCATGTATGCCTGCATCTATATTGGTAGGACGCCTAGAGTTGTACGAAGAGCATTGTTGCATTATATCGAGGCTGCCCCATCATCTCCATCCTGCACTATTTGTTCTATCCCTGGATTTTACATCCTGAGATCTACCTGTATAACATGATGATCAGACCCTCCCCAAGTACATATTTATGCATCGATATTCGTAAATATAGTACCTGTGAACAAGCATAAGTTAATGCGCTTAAATAAGCTTCGCTCCATCATGTATTCAGCAGCAACTTGTCCTCCTTGCCTCTATCGTCCGAGCGGCAGAGATGAGGGACCACCTAGCATAGCTTAGATATCTTTACTGTTAGCTATTCGCATGCCCAGAGCTCCGCCTCTTTACTAAGGGGCCATCATAATCCTAGTCAGAAATAGCACGTTCGAGACTGTGAGGATCCCCATGAAAGATGGAAGATGCACAACGTAGGTAGGAATGTCTGAATGATTTAAGCCAACGCGTATCTTCTGACCACTACTCCTATTCGGTATTTGACAGGGCCTCCCTTTGTTACACCTCCCTTCCCTGGAACTGGTACTCCATATTCTTTCGGATACCCTCCCACGTCTCATTTATACCCTCATATTTCTACCATTGCCTAGGATATGTGGCTGCAGTATAGAAGACGCCTTGCTTGCTACTGGATAGATCGGTTAGAGCGGCCCAGGAGGAATCAGTAGCAATACTTGCATAAGGCGTGCATAATAAAGGCCAGCCGCTGTACCTAACCGCATTTACCATTTTTATGTTGTCCTGATGCAATGCAAGTTATAGTTAGGTGCGAGTGTAGATGGTGTCTCCCTCTTTGAGGAGCCATGGCCTCTCCTAACAATAAGATTGAAAGAAGAGCATTTCAACTTCCTGTGACAATCGGAATGGTAAGAATGGCTTAGAGACATATAGTTAAGATAGAATACGTGAACTAGGAACTTTTGAACAAATTAAGTGCAGGAGAAACTTTGAAATAAAAGTATAACTATCTTCCTGTTGACGCTAAAAGTGGAGAGGAATAAGAGAACCTACGAAAGAAAGGGACACACTAATGTGATTTGGCAATATTTCTGTAAGAGCATCTCGCACACGAAGTCTCCAGGATAATGATAGCAAAAAAGAGAAGGATATGAGGGCTAACTGCCGGCCCCACTATCTAATGGCGATTTGTCCTTATTATCTGGCAAATGGTTTTAAATCTCTCATGATATTGCTACCAAAAATGCAATGCGTCGCGGAGCTTGGCTATGAAGCAAAACATGAGGAAAAAAATTTGGAGGAATGGTCCCAGAGAGGCTCGAACTCTCGGCCTTCGCATTACTTGATGCACCCGACAGGGGATGTATTAGTACGACGCTCTGACCAACTGAGCTATGGGACCCAAGTTATTGCTTGGTATCTTTTCCTCTCCATGTCCTTTTATCTGAGATCCTTGCTGCATTTTACTTTAGACGAGGTAAAATAACCACATTAGCTAACGGATACGTAGGAGTTACCAACACAAGCTTTGCATATGAATTCAGAATATTTTAATATTTTCTTGCTCCTCGGACACGTGCATTCCTGGTGCTGCAGGAGTTTTGGATTTGCTGTGCATCTATGGTTCGGTTGGTGAGAACAGCCCCGCTGTGGCCATGCCGAAACCTTTGGCCTCACAGCTGAGGCCTTCAGCAGGCAAAGCCTGAAGGTCCTTGCCCATAAAATTACGTAAGACACATAGCCCCACAATAGGGTCGGTCCATCCACATCGCCGACGTGGCAGCTCAATCAATGAATGCACTGGAGATCTCGTTGCGAGCTTGTCAAGGCCCGAGTTCTGTAAAGGGCTTTTGATATTCTGCATCCACTGCGGCCACCTCTTGCTGCGCTCTCGAATAGAATACCGACCCTCCTATCCTACGGCTCTTCTGCTCCCCTCCGGCCTCCTGGAGCCACGAAATCCGTCTTGCGCAGACGGTCCATGTGGCCCTCGCCGCCCTTTTTTACCGTCACCCCGCCAACTTCGTGAGGCTCGACAACTCTCTCCCATTCGCGATCTTCTACAGCCCCTAAGATGCGGTTAGACGTGAAGGTAAGTACGGCGCCCACGAATCTGCGGGCCCTGTGGTTCCCGGCCGCCTGCTGGCTTTTCCGACTCACCCTGGCCGGATTCAACCCAGCGCCGTGCCCAGTGTTTCTGCGTCCCACCGCGCTTGTGCCAGCTGGCGTCATGTACTGATCGCGGAGGCTGACCATCTGCGTTACGGTTTAGAGGACGCTCTTCGCACGAAGCGAGAGGGTGAAAGGTATCGACTTTCACCCACAAGAGGTACGGCAAGAGACTATTCCCCAGCTCTGCGTGCACAGCTGATGCTGACTTCTGGGCAGCCGTGGGTTCTCACCACACTCTACAGCGGTATGTGGCCGTTGAATACGACCTTCATCCCCTCGATCTCACCTCGATCTCTGCCCCGCCGGCATTTGGCTCGAACTGACTGGGCCGGTGGTTAGGTCAGGTGTATATCTGGAGCTATGAGACCGGGCAGATCGTCAAAACTTTCGAGCTATGCGACGTCCCCGTACGGGCCGGTCGGTTCATGTGAGTGGGATAGTGGTTCTCTGTCCGTTGTGGCGGCGCCCGCGGGAACAAGCTTCAGCGCTAACGCAGCTCTTTTTACTACGATAGTGCGAGGAAGAATTGGATCGTCTGCGGCAGCGATGACTTCCAGTTGAGGGTGTACAACTACAACACCAGCGAGAAAGTCACCAGCTTCGAGGCCCATCCGGACTACATCCGCGCCATCGCCGTGCACCCGACGCGGCCATTTGTGCTTACCGCCTCGGATGATATGACCATCAAGTGCTGGGACTGGGAGAAGGGCTGGAAATGCATCCAGGTGAGAACGGGCCCACTGTCGGCAGGAAGAACGTTCACGTCGGGAGCTGACCTCGATTTGCCGGCTGCGAAATAGGTATACGAGGGCCATTCCCATTATGTCATGGGCCTCGCCATCGATCCGAAGGATGGCAACAAGTTCAGCAGCGCCTGTCTGGACAGGACAGTCAAGGTCTGGTCGGTATGTGTGCATCCCCGACCCGGAGCAGAGCCCCAGCCTTGCGGAGCGATGGATGCTGACCCTGCCCCGCAACCAGCTGGGATCGGGAACCCCCATGTTCACCCTGGAGGCGCACGAGTCCAAGGGCGTCAACTATGTGGATTACTGTAAGTAGTGGCAGCGCCCGATCCCCCTCTTGCCAGTCCCTCTTCTGGGCTTCGAGCTAGTGGATACTGGTGGCTGACGCTGGCCTCCGCTGGTCTCTGCGCCGTGATCAGACCCTCATGCCGACCGGCCTTACATCCTGACGGCGAGTGACGATCGCACGGTCAAGGTCTGGGACTTGACCACCAAGTCCCTGCAGGCTACACTGGAAGGCCACACTAACAACGTGTCCTTCGCCATCTACCACCCGGAGCTGCCTCTGATCCTATCGGGCTCCGAAGACGGCACGATAAAGATATGGCACTCGGGCACGTACCGGCTGCTACAGTCGCTCAATTACGGGCTGGAGCGCGCCTGGTGCGTGTCGTCTCAGAGGGGGAAGCAGGGCGTCGGCGTCGGCTTCGACGATGGCGTGGTCGTTATCACCATGGGCCGGGAGGAGCCGGCCATCTCGATGGATGCCAGCGGCAAGGTGGTTGCCGTTAAAGGGAACGACGTCTTGTCAGCCATCATCAAGCCCGATACGTCCCCAAAGGACAGCGACCCGATCAATCTCCAGACCAAAGACCTGGGCCAGTGCGAGATTTATCCCCAGACTCTGGAGCATTCGCCGAACGGCCGGTTCGTCGCCGTCACTGGCGACGGGGAGTACATCATCTACACGGCGCTAGCGTGGCGTCAGAAGACGTTTGGGTCCTGTCTCGACTTTGTCTGGGCTTCCAAGGAGAACAGCAACGACTTCGCCATCCGAGAGTCCCCCACGTCGGTGAAGATTTTCAAGAACTTTGCGGAGAAGAGCGGCGGTTTGGATGTGGGCTTCCAGGCGGACGGGCTGGCCGGGGGCGTCCTGCTGGGCGTGCGGGGTGCGGGCGGCATTTCCTTCTTCGACTGGCAGACCGGAGGCCTGGTGCGGCGGATTGAGGTCGAGCCGCGGCAGGTGTACTGGTCTGACAGCGGCGAGCTAGTGTGCCTGGCCTGCGAAGACACCTTCTATGTCCTTCGCTTCTCTCGCGAGAACTACTTGGCCGCCGTCCAAGCTGGCGAAGTGGAGGAAGATGGTGTCGAGGCTGCTTTCGAGGTCATCACGGACAACAACGAGAGTGTCCGGACGGGCAAGTGGCTGGGGGACTGCTTTGTCTACACCAACAACACAAATCGCCTGAACTACCTCGTCGGCGACCAGACATACACGGTAGGCCTCTCTTTCCACCTTTCCTACTCCTTTGATGAAGTGCCATGCTGACGAAGAGTAGATATCACATACGGACGTGCCCATGTATATTCTCGGCTACATCCAGCGGGATTCTCGCATCTATCTCGCCGACAAGGACATTAACGTGACGTCGTTCGCCCTGTCGGTCAACCTCCTGGAGTACGAGACGTGTGTTTTGCGGGGCGACATGGACGCGGCGGCTGAGCTCTTAGTACGTATACCCTTGTCTGGTGTCGACAGGAAGGGACAGCCGACAGACGGGTGCTGACATGGCAAATAGCCGTCGATCGAAGAGAACCAGCTCAGCAAGGTGGCCCGGTTCCTGGAGGGTCAAGGGTACAAGGAGCTGGCCCTGGAGGTGGCCACCGAAAACGACCACAAGTTCGATCTAGCTCTCGCTCTTGGCCGTCTCGACATTGCCCTCGAGCTCGCCCGCGAGGCTGATGTCGAGCATAAGTGGAAGTCTGTCGGTGGTGAGTCTGCCAACATGGAGAGGCCGTCTGGTTTGTAGGATTTTATGGGATCTAACTAGCCTCGGTCGTAGATGCCGCACTGGCCGCGTGGGACGTATCCCTCGCTGCGGAATGCTTCTCGCACGCTAAGGACTTGGGTTCGCTGCTCCTCCTGCACAGCTCGACGTGCAACCGCGAGGGGCTTGCCGAGCTGGAGAAGCAAGCACAGGACACCGGTGCCTACAACGTCGCCTTCACCGCCCGGTGGCTGCTCGGCGACGTTCCCGGCTGCATCGAGGTCCTCACGAAGACGGGCCGCCTGGCGGAGGCTGTCCTCCTAGCGCAGACGTACAAGCCAAGTCTTGCGGCCGGTGTGGTCTCGCAGTGGAAGGAGAGCCTAGAGAAGTCGAAGAAGGGCCGCGTGGCCAAGACGATCGGCGTGCCGGGTGAGGACGAGGACCTGTTCCCCGAGTGGGAAGAGTGGTTGCGGCTAGAAGAGTCGAGCGGCACCGCAGGAGCAGTACCGACCAATGGCGAGAAAGCGGCCGAGAACGAGGCCGAGGAGGAAGACGAGGACGATGAGGAAGCGGAGGAGGAAGAGGAAGAGGAGTAGGAGATGAGGAGCAGCAACGAGTAAACTTGGTGGCAACTACCTACTAAGGTACGTGCGGTGCGATGGCGGTAGCGGCGTTTTTTTGCCGAGCTGCCGAATGCATAACTGCCATGTGTGGGACTTAGGACGCCCGAAATGACTACGAAAATAGTACCCCCAACAAAGATCGGCTCTACGAAGGGCCTCGTCTGCACCTCAGCAGGATTCACCGGGGACCAATAATGGAGGGCAACAAGAAAAGCTGTCTGTATTTTTATTATCCCTTACCTACGATGCTCGGGCAATTGACACTTCCTCTACCTCATGACTTTCCTGCTTCTCCCCTTTTTTCGTCTTTACTCTTTTCTTCTCCCCTTTTCTTTCTGTCCCTTGCCCCCTCTCCCTCAGTTGAAAGCACAGGGCCCCCACGGCTTCGGCGTGGGAGCCGAGTTGGCTGCAGTCGAGCTAGAATGGGGGAAGGGCGGAGGCGGGAAGGGGAAGGGGAAGGGGCGGGTGCCGTTCCCGGTTGTGCCGTTGACGGAGCTGTTGAAAAATGGCGGGAGCGGGGCGGAGACGCCACCGCCGGCCTGGTAGGTGGCGGCGGCGAAGGCGAAGGCGTCGTAGTCAGCGGAGGCGTTGACGCCGATGGTGATCCACATCAGCAGGCCGTCGTTGGCGTCGTCGGAGAGCGTGACGTAGCGGAGGAAGGGGTCGTAGTCCGGCGCGGCCTCGTCGCCGACGATCCCATCCGCGGCGTTGGGCGTCGCTGGCGACGTGTTGCGGCGGTACGGCTCCATGGCCTCGACCTCGCCGACGAGCTCCTGATCAAAGTACAGCTGGCCGATGTGGTTGACCGTGCCGCCCTCATACGTGCCGTTGGCCCGCAGCGTGCCGCCCACCCGCGACAGCACGTGGATGTGGTTGGCCCGCCCGTTGTAGTGGCCTGGAAAGACCGAGTCGAACTGCACCACCCCGTCCGCGTCCGTGGTCTGCACCCCGCGCAGGAACGTCGTCTTCAGCCCGCCCGTCACAGCGCCGGGGCCGAACCCCAAAGGCATCCCGTCCGGTGGCGACCCACCTGGCGCCGGCGGCGGTGGCCCAGACAGGGCCTGCTCAGCCGCCGTGGCGATGCCGGAGTAGAACCCCGTCGCGTTGGCCGACCAGATGTCGACAAGCATGCCCGGCACGGGCGCACAGGTCGTGATGTCGACGAACTGGAGGTCCAGGTGGATCGGCACGCCCGCCTGCCCGTCCGTCACGTCGCCGCGGATCCACTCGCCCGCGACGAAGTACGGCCCCACGATCGTCTCGGGAGTCAGCGCCTGCTTATTCGGGGCCGCGAAGATGGCCGCCTCCGGCGTGGAGAGGTCGTAGTTCTTCCCGCTACCTGTCGCGTCGTGGCACGTGTTGAGCCACTTGTCCAGGGACACCTGGTCGCGCTTCGAAAGCATCCGTTCTGGGGCGGTCAGCGTTCCTTCTGTGGGGAGAGAAGGGGGGTGATGGGGAGGTTAAGAGCTATGACGTACTGTGGACAATGTCGCGCTCCTCACGGAGGAGCTGCGCCGTCAGGGCCCGGCGGGCCACGGCGCGGCTCTGCAGGGCCGCGTGCTGAGCGGTGCTGCCGCATGCTCCCAGCGCGCGGGCGGTTATGGCCTTTACCTTGTTGTCTTCTTGCTCATGGGCATGGACGTGGCCCCCTGGGAGGAGGAAGGCAGAGCACGCCAGGAGGGCGGTAGCCAGGGCGGTTTTGAGTGCGGGCATGCTTTCCTAGTAACTGACCTAAGACGCTAGAAACGAGAGAGATGGCGGTGCGTGAGGCAGTCAGTCAATCCCCCCTTCTCGAACTTCCCAGTCGGGATGCTCGAGCTATCTATAAATGTCTTCTCTCGAGACCTCCTTATGTTTCTGCCTGCCTACCCGCCGTCCAGTATCTGCCCGTCTATCACGTCAACGGCCTTGTACGGATACGTATGGTCTCGCCGAAGCTGCCAATATCCAGAACGGGGCACACTTAGCCTGAGCTTCTAAGGGGCCATTACGTGGACACACGTCGTCTGATCCGATCGATCATCCTGGAAATGGCTATGGCTATGGCTAAGGCTGGGGCTATTATTATCGTCGGACTCTTCCTCTCCCCGACTGACTGACTGACCAGGCTCTCGACGGGACGGGGCGTCCGCTAGTTCCATGGACGCGTGTTATACTAGAGGTATGCTATGATAGTACCCCTCGCTAGCATTCTGCTGCCCTGCTGTTCACTCCTTGTTCAGAACTTCTGTTCTCTGGTGTCGTTCTCTCTATATGTTTCTAGCGAGGCCGGGACAATATAGTAGCAGTTATGAGAGGGGTGATAATAATAGCTATCTGCTCGGTATTATTATTATATCCCAAGAGCTATAGCAGTCAATTCTAGAAGTAGAAGCACTTGGTTACCACTCCCTCTTGCCATTCCTCGAACTGCGTGGTTGCACTCGACGCGAGGCTCTTCGCGCGGCCGGCAGATTAGCCCAATCTATCGCCGTCCTTCCCGCCGAAACAGCCGCCGCGTCCAAGTTAATACCTCCGGAATGTGGGGGAAAGCGAGGGCGGGGCCCGAACGCTGGCGATGCCGGACTCCCGTAAAGAACGCGGATGGGGTTATTCGACGACGGCCTGGACGTTCTTAATAGGACGCGTGTTCTACAGCCTTGCCGGGACGGTGGGGGAACCCACAAGAACAAGACAGACAGACACCCAGATCGAATCATGCTCTCTATTCCTGCACGTACTCAGATACAAACCGCTGGTGCTGGTAAAGTAGCTGCCTAAGGAAGTACACGTAGCATCGCTGTCCCACCCGTACCCCCCACCCCGGTACCTCGCTACCCACCCGCCCTTGGTTTTTGCAACAAAGTACCTGCTTTCCCTTTCCGAAGCCAACCTGAACGCCGGTGATGCGGTAGCAAGCAGTAGCCCACAAACTCACTAACCCTACCCTAGGTACCTAGTACGAGTAGGAAGTAGTAAGTAAAGAAAAAAACCTTTCAAGTGGCGCCTTCTCCCCCCACCCCTTTCTCTGCCCTGACCCGAGGTAACGTCCAACCCCGACGAACAGCAGGGTCCGCATGGCTACTGCCGGCCCGGATGCCGCTCAGCTTCCGTGGGCACGCTCCTACCGTGCCACAGCGGCGCTGAGGACCTGGGTGCGGAAGAAGCCGCCCTTGGTCCGCTCGATGACCTGCTGGTAGACGGAGCTGTTGGGGTGGTTCATAATCACCGTCCCTTCCTGGAAATCAATCTTAGCGTCGAGGCGCGTGTCGCGGATCAGGTTGACGATCCACTTCTCGCCCTCGTCCACGTTGAGCCCTAGCTGGGCGCTCAGGCGGCTCAGGTCGATGCGCGTGTGGATCTTGCAGTACGACTCGAAGAAGAGGTGGCGGGCCGCATCGACGAAATTGTCCGCCGCGGCCACCAGGAAGAAGTCGGACCGCAGCACCTCCTCGGCGCGCGGCAGCTGCCGCTGCGCCTCCTCGAAGTCGAAGTCGATGTACAGCGCGCGCACGAAGTCGGTCACGGGGTCGGAGTACTCGTACGCTTCCTGCTTGACCACGCGAATCACGTCCTTGAGCTGCTTCTGGTGGGCGCCCGTGTTCTTAACCCGCCCGCGGCCCGCCACCACGGCGGCGGCCACGTACCGTAGCACCCACGGGCACGACGTCTGGATGGTGTTGATGAAGTTAGGCGAGAAGAACAGCTCGAGGATCTGGTCCCGCGATCCCTCGTAGTTAAACAGCGGGAACAGCGCCCAGTGGATCAGCCAAGTGCGCTGCTGCAGTTGCGCCAGCGGGTTGTTGAACAGCTTGCTGTCGATGCTCTCCTTGACCTTCTGCACCTCCTCCAGCGCCGCCTCCCAGCTCGTCGTCAGGATCTCCGACGCCAGCTTGCCCCACGTTGCCGCGGCCACCTTGTCGTTATCTGTCGACAGCACGCGGAACTGGTACAGCAGCTCGGCCGCCGCGGCGTAGTTGCCGCAGCTGTACTGGAAGTTGCCGAAGTCGTACAGCGCGTTGACCATCTCGATCGTGACCTACGGACAAGTCATGAGCATCGGAGCGGAGAGAAAGAGAGAGAGGGTGTAAATAAGCAGCATGTAGGATAAGGCAGACGTACATCGTGCTCCTTCTTAAGGAACTCCAAATTGGCCACCTTGTCGCTGCGCAGGTTACCCACGACCTCCTCGTTGCCCAGTAGGTTTGTCAGCTTGCTCGTTTCGTCCTCGAGCTGCTCCATCCGGGCGATGACCTTCTGGCGCTTGTCGGCAAACTCGGCGGGCGGGGTGTCAAGGCCCTCGATCTCGCAGTACAAGTTGGCCACGTAATCTGTCATGTTGGTCTTCTTGAGCAACTCGTACTTGGCCCGCACGATCTCCTGAGATTTGACCTCATCCTTCGTGTTGCCGTCCTCATCCTCCAGCTGGCCGGCGGAAAACTCGAGCAGCGGGAAGATCAGGTGTCTGTCCAGACGAGTAACCAATTTGGGAAGCAGGTCGAACTCGCTCACGGGCGGCGCCGTCGCCGTCGCCCCGTTGGTCGCCATGGCTGCCGGAATTGCGTTGAATGACGATAAAAAACAGCAATGTTGTTCGTGTCCAGAGAGGAGGAGCCGGTTTTGGTGGGGGCAGCGCCGCGAAATTGTTGCAAAATTCAGTACGTTTTGGTGGGATGTCAGGCAAGCGGGACCCGCCCCTCCAGCCACTCTGAGGCGCGGGCGGCGGCTCGATAATTCATATCACGTGCAGTTCTGCCGGGCGGTCAAGCCTCTGCGCCGGGCATTTCTGGGAGAACATCGCGAACGCTACAGACACTGCCATTACACATTGCTCTTGCCCGCATCACCTCTGGCGGTAGCAGACCAGACACAATGATTTGTTTAAATTTACGACCAACTCTCCGCACCGGCCTCGCCGGCCTCGCCAAGCTAACGGCCCCGATCGTGGCGCCCGCCCCCGCGCCCAACCGCATCCTCGCAGCCCGTCTCTCGACCGATTCAACACCAGCGGCAGCGTCGACCAGCGCCGAGCCCCCCTCTTTCTCCCAACCAACCTCGTCCACAAAAACAATTCATGCTGTCGCTGTAGCCCCCGCTGCGGCCCCCTACCGCGTGGCGAGGAGCATGGCGCAGAACCTGCCTGTGTACCACCGCTTCAAGTCCGGCCGGACGAACAAGACGACCGAAGTCAAGAAGATCGAGGGCGATGCGCGCGCGCTGTCGCTACAGCTAGCTGAGGAGCTTGGTCTCGAGGCCAGGGTGAATCCGCGAACAAACCATGTCATTATCAAGGTGGGTTCATCTGGATTGCTTCCCGCGCTCTGGCTTTCCATCGTCTCCTGCCTCCCGTGAGGCTGCTCAAGGGCTTCCGCTCCCCGTTTGACCCTCCGTTGGAATCTGGCGAGATGTATGCATGCATTTCTAATATCGCTAGCTCAAATTATAGGGCCTTCATAAAGACAAAGTAATACCATGGCTTGAGCAGCGGGGGTTCTGATCACCTGGAGTGGGCCTATTGAAGGTTGGGACGGGCTGTTCTTGCCCTTTCCTGTTGGATATATAGACGATTGTATGTACGAATACGGAAGAGCATTGAAGGTGGTGCAATTGGACTTTCTCAGAAATGTCTTTTCGAAAGAAAAGGGATATCAAGTTCGGAAACCGGCTCGCTGATTGTGCGTGCGAATGGCTAAACAGCGTGGTGGACACGAGAGGTATACAAATCATGAACAAACCAAGAGGGAATAATACTATTGCCACAGAAAGAAGCACGAATACAAAATAGGTACACATATATAAGACATTTTCATCTCTTCTTCCAACTCAAGACCGTCAATGCCATGCCCCCCCCCCCCACCTCCTTTCCCAGTGCGCCTCTGCCGCCCCCCTATCGCCGCCACCTGATAATGTCTGGCTCATTCGTTATCCAACTACTTAGGTACAAACATACGCATGCAATGCCAGATTGGAGCACTCCATCAAAACCTAACGGAATGATCATCCACCCCCTCTTTCTATGAACAATACCCAAACCCGGCCTTTTCACAACTAGCTTCGCTTCTCTCCCCCTGTCTTTTCAGAATTTATTACTAACCAACGCAAAAACAACATGTGGTATCCAATAAAAACCAGACTAGCGAATGCTTTTAGTCTTCGAGGCCAGCATAAGCGACCAGTTGTTGAAGGAACCCCTCACGGGTCCATTCGAGGCTGCCCATCTGTAATGCGCCAAGGACACTCTCACTTGATGGTACCAAGTTCGCAGGAACGGAAGAGCCGTGGTCCGTCGGGTCTTTAGCTTTTTCGCTGAGCTTTCGAAGCATCGAGACGCCGAGAATGACAATGTACACAAGCTCCGTGTCTCTCCGAGGTTGATTGCGGACGCCCGGACGCACAGCGGCGATGGATGTCTCGAACTGCATACTCAAGATGCGGATGAGCCGGAAGAGATTCTGAGCAAAGCCGTTACCACAGGCGAGCCAGGACCTCGTTACTCCGCTCTCGTATCCGGGTGCCAAAGAGGCGATGATGTCAGCAGCAAGAAGTCCCTGCATGATGGTCGCCTTCCGAGCTTCGAGGTAGGGTTGCAACCGAGAATCCTTGTTTTGGTCTGGTATCGGCGATATTGCGAGTGCGAAAGCCCGCGTCAGCAGTTCGTACGGAGGCGCACCGGCCGCATCCATGGCCATGAAAGCCTGCTGGAAATGGGTCCTATTCGGTTCGTCTCGCGCCAACAACTTCGCTAGGGCATCGACTGCCGCCGGAAGGTATGGTTGCAGATTCGGATCGTACGGCGTGAAGAAGAGCGTCTCGTCTGCCAGATTGGGAGACGGTGAAGGCTCAAAGGCGAGCAAGAATTGAAGGAGGCAGAAAGCCTGCTCTCGGCCGGGTATCTCCACTGAGCCAGAGATATTTGACAAGAGAATGACGACATCCTTCATAAAGTCCAATGTGCCTTCATGGCTTCGCAGCAGCATTTTCCGTGTCCCCATGTACCTTACAGCGAGACACAGGAAGTTAATCGTACTCTCGTCTGCGAGAACAGGCTGGTTCTGAGGCGGAAATGACAAATTCCGCAGGATCGTCGTGACGCAGAGCAAGCGGTCCACCGCACGGTCCATTTCGTACTCTAGCGAGCCGAATGCCGGTACGTCGCGTATCGCAAGCTTCTCGAGGCGACAGGCTCGGACGACCGCCTCATATGAAGACACAGTTATGTCGTCGTAAACTTCGTTGGCACCTTCGTCTAGCAGGTCAATCTGCTCCTCCGCGCATTCGAGAAGGGCCTCCAAGAGGTCATCGCACTTTGCCAGGTCCAGTTCGAGGTTCGGTTGCGCCGAGATCGAGACGGTCGCGAGCGTGTCCAACGCCAACCGTACTTCGCTATGGATGCCGCATTGCAGACTTCGGGTGAGCGCGTGAATGTCGATGTTTCCCAGCTCATTGGCAGTCGGGGCCACGGGCTTCCAACGTTCTAGCTCATATCCAAGCTTTGCTATCGCGTTGAGCTCGATCCCGCCATACGTATTGAGCTCCCGAGAGCATGGCATGTAAACGTCTTGGATCTTCGAGAACGGGGTCGGAAAAGGGGCAACCGCGTCTGCAGGGGTAGGCTGGGCGTCGGGATGTACGGGTACTGCGCCAGGGGGTAAGGCGCCCGGCATCGGCAGAGCTCCCTGCCTACTTTGCACAGGTGACGGCAGCGGGAATTCACCATGCGTTGGCGTGGCCTGCGTACTGCGAGAGAGACTGTTCCTCGAATGGCCTGATACCACATGTGATTGTTGAGCCGACTGGTGAGGTTGAGGGGTGGCGGGAAAGCCGTTAACAGTCCCCTGTTGCGCCCCCTGGGCCATTTGCTTTATCGGTGTCTGAGCTTGCACCGGAGTCATCGGCGACTGTTGGGCCTGCTGCACAGTCTGGCCGGGTAGAATATGGCTCTGCGCCATTGATTTCACTGGGGTGGCGCGCGTCGGTGTTGCATTTACTGCGGCGAGCTGTTGTGGCGGCGGCTGCTGCTGCTGCTGCTGCTGCTGCTGCTGTTGTTGTTGTTGTTGCTGCTGCTGCTGCTGTTGCTGCTGTTGCTGTTGATGAGAATGTTGCTGCTGCTGCTGCTGTGCCTGCTGCTGCTGTTGCTGCTGTTGCTGTTGCTGTCTGGCTCGGTTTTGAGACCAAGCTTCCTCGAACTTGAGAAGGTTGCGCTCGTAAATCGACTTGATCTGCGCCGGAGCCATTTGCATCTGCATCGGGTGGAATCCGACAGCGTGAGATATCTGCGCCCAACCATTCATCTGCGAGACGTTGCGGAAGCCGCCGGCCTTGGTGACAACTTGGAACAGCGTCATCAGATTCACCTGTCGATCGCCAATAGCCGCAGTGTCTAGCGACAAGCCCTTCTTGTTCATGAAACTGGTGAGCTGAGAGAGGAACTGCTCCAGATTCGACATCCGCAGCGCATTCTGCTGCGGTGCTGCCGGCTGCTGCTGTGGTCTTATGGCCCCCGGCGGAATCTGGCCATTAGCCATATGCTGCCGAGCCATCATGTTTCGCTGCTGAGCCATGTTCTGCGCCATGTTCTGCGCCATGTTCTGGCCCTGCATCTGCGCGGCCATCTGCATATTTCCCTGGAGTTGCCGTTGTAGTTGCATCTGATATAAGAGCTTCTGTTGCTGCTCCGTAGGCGGACGGCCCTGGGCCATCTGGTGTTGCATCTGGGCAGCGAACATCTGGTTCTGCATCGGTACCATCTGTCCCATCTGTCCCATCTGGTTCATTTGGTTCATCTGGCTCATTGGACCCATCGGACCCATCTGTCCCATCTGTCCCAACTGCCCCATTTGTCCCATTTGATTCATCTGTCCCATCTGTTGTGGCATCTGGCCCATGTGCTGCGGCATCATCTGCCCAGGCATTGCGGTCGGGGTGGGCGACGGCCGCGGAGGTGTCGGGGTGAAAGACGGGTTGAACCCCGGGGGGAAGTTGCCCTGCTGCATATAGGGATTTGGCTGCGGTGTGCCACCGTGCTCCGACTGTACGGGGGACGCTTGGGAACCGAAATTCTGGACGCCTGGCGAGAACGGATGCGGCGAGGTGGTGGACACCCTCTGCGGGACGCTACCGGGGCGCATCTGGTTCGCCATGATGGGCGATGGCGTCGCATTGGCAGAGCCATTGGGTTGGAGATGTGGGAATGCTTGGCTGGGGGTCTGCTGGGCCATGCTACCGGGAGGAAAGTTCGGGAAGTGCGCCTGCTGTGGCGTCTCGGCGCGCGACGTGGGCAGCATCCCCGGATTCTGTCCCGGCGACGATACGAGACTGTCTTCGCGGGGCCGAGGCCGCTTCGATGGAATCAAAGAATTCGTCTGGTACGGCGCGTTCGGGAATGAAGGAGACGCATTGCGCATCGGGCCATTCTGCATGGGCATCATCTGCTGGGGACTAGCAAACTGCGTCGCAGGATTGAATTGGGCCTGAGTAGCCATGAACGAAGACGGGTCGATCATGGCACCGGGCACGACGGCATTCGGATCGTTGATATGCGGGAAGCCGGTGCCATTGTGGTTCTGGACAGCGGCCTCATTCATCCAGGAGCTCATGACTGGAACTGCGGACGGAGGTGGATGGCGGCGAGGAAGGCAGTGCTGGTCGAACCCATCTGGCTGAATGCCCTGGCGCGGTCAGCGATCACGAAACGGAAGACGACGTCATCTAAACAGCATCCGATTATTGGGATGATGGCAAGGGGCACGGCAGAGGCTCGTCGCGATGGAGAGGAGTTGTCGCGTCGCGGGTGCGTAGGAAATGGGGCTCGTGTGGGCTGCTGGGTTTGAGAGGAAAGGGCTGAGTGCTGGTGCCTGTGTGCTGTGCGATCGGGGGGGATGGGTGGTTGGGGGCTTCAGACGGGGGGTGTCGGGGAATGCGCAAGACCACGCCCGCCAGCAAGCGAGCGACCAAGCGCGTTTGCGTTTGGTGCGTGCGTCGGGCGGTCAGGCGGCGGCGATAGCGGATTTTTTAGGGCCGCTCGACGCCTGTCAGCGCAGAAAATATAGCGAGACTCCAGCCTGCCAGGGCACTGCCAGGGAGTAGGAGGCAACTGAAGCGAGAGGCGGGCCGAGCACCGCCACCGGCGACAAGAAGAGGGCGATGGGCTTGCCGCCAAGTGCGTTGAGCTGCGCTTGCTAGCTGCTCCGGCCTGCTGGCATTGTGCTAGGCGCGAGACCTCGAACGAGTAAGGGGTTGTTTTGTTTTTTTCCTTTTTTTTTCTGACCCCTGTTCGCTGTTTTGGTCAAGCCCGATGAACAGGAAAAAAAAGGTGGGCGGATAGGCACCGTCAGTCAGCTGCCCAGCACAACGATGTCCGTCGCGTTGAGGCCGCCTTGGAACCAACGGCCAACCACGATTGCGCCGCGACTATGCCGTCAAGCCTTTGCTACAGGGCATCGATGGCATGTCACGAGACAAGATATACATCGTCTAATGGCCAGACGGGGGGGGACGGGGTGGGAAAACGGAGAGGGAACGAAGAAAAAAAAAGCAGGTCTTACCTAAGGCGCGTTTTGCTTGCGGTCGTAGCGGTGGTATTCCAGTGGCAGAAGAGAACAGGAAACCCGCAGCAAAGGCCGCGAAGCAAGGCGCCTGAGGTCCCTTCCTTTTTGCCCCCGGCAACTGCGCGGGTCGCTCCAACCGTGTCTGCACTATTCCTAAACAGGTCTGGTGTCGGATAAGCGAGACGCCGAAGCAGGCCGCAGCCAATAGGAAGAAATGCTAATGCGCATGTACTGCTCATCAGACTCCTGTTAACCACATCTCGGAAAGTGGCTGGCGACGCTATGATTCGGGGACAGACCGGCGCTCAAAGTTACCTGGACGCAATCTCTCGGCCTCCACCAACGAACCCCGGGGAAAAGTGGCGTTAAACGAGAGGAGATAGACGATGCCTGAGAGCAGCAGACGGGCGTCTGGGGCGATACATGGACAGCCTGTACACTGTGATGGGTGGCACGATAGGTATGTGGTTAGAGAGAGAAGAGGAGGGTTTTGAAAGAGAAGGCGCCGGTGGCAGGAGAGCGCCACCAGCAAGCCAGTAAATCCCACTCGGGTCTCGTGGCCGTAGCGACAAAAAAAAAGAAGGGCGGGGGTCGCAAGGAATTAGATCAATCCGAGGCGAAGGGCATCCGACAAATCCCTAGCTGGGGACACCTGCCTGTGGGACGCCAGTTGAAGCGTCAGCGAGCCAACGGGCCAACGGGCCAGCCCAACACCGCGGGCCGTCCGGTCTGCCACCCTCTCACAGAACGCCAGACGGGCTCCCACAAACAATGGCAATGTGCCTTTGCTCTCGCTCTCGTGAGCTGCGAATCGCAGCGGCTGGACCGTACTGACGTCGATGGCGGCCACGCTGTCGAGTAGGCTGACCGGTCTGGGAGGCGTTTCCTTGCTGCTGACAAAGGAGGCAGGCCAGCCCGGGGTGCAATGGCACCGTTCCGTATCTCCGCACCTCAGCTGCAGAGGACAAGGGGGGGTGCACGGCGGCCCTGCCAGTCGCCTGCCGTCGGGTGGTGGGTGTCCCCCGCCAATGAGACGGCGCCAGGCCGGTCGCCACAGCGAGGGCCTGTGAATGTGTTCCATTTCCTGCCGTCGTTCATGCTGCAAACGGGCGCCGGATTTGGGCGCGGACAGGCGATGAGACCGACTCGTGGAGACAGGATGCAACAGCACCCTGCTTGCTGCCCTCTGGCTGCTCGTCTAGCATTGCCGAAAATGCGCCCCGGGAGCGAAAGCGGCGCGGAGAGATTGCGGGCTGCAAGATTGCGTGGGCTGTTTTCCTTGGGCTCGGGTGCTGTTATGTCATTGTCGCCCGCTGCCATGGGTGGCAGTCATCTGTCCGCCCCAGATGGCGTGTCTCGTCTTGGGGGGACGTCCATCGCCCAGC
This sequence comes from Barbatosphaeria neglecta, assembly GCA_022813145.1. NCBI lineage: Eukaryota > Fungi > Ascomycota > Sordariomycetes > Barbatosphaeriales > Barbatosphaeriaceae > Barbatosphaeria > Barbatosphaeria neglecta. The sequence continues at coordinate 39,868 of JAKLNC010000090.1, read as the reverse complement.
GGTCGAGGCCCGGAAGCCGCGCACAGCAGCCGGCGACGAGGCATCCCCAGAAATGGGCTTCTTGCCAGTCTGTCGGTTTTTTAATCGCCCTGGTCGTCAGCCAGCCACCGTCAATTCTCCGATTTCGTCTTTCGTCGCTTCCATGCCATCCAGCGCTGAAGGTACAGCGCTCGCGGGCACTAAACCCCTTCTGAGGGGAAAATGTAATAGGCGGTATAGGGAGCAGGTAGGGTGTAAGTGGGTGGCAGCGGGCAACAAACGGGGAAGCCGTGACTTTCAGCAGCTGCCAACAAATGCGAAGGGAAACCCAATGCGAAGAATAAAAGGGAAGAAGAAGAAGAGGGAGGACTGGGGAACGTGAAGAGGGAGGAAAGGAAGGGCTAGGAAACGAAGGACGGGGGGGGGGCAGTTGGGCTATTTTATGTGAAATGCCTTGAGCCAGAGGTACCTCTCCTCCTCTTACCCTCTGGCCCTTTAGCTTCGCTTGAGGCAAGGTATGGTACTACTAAAAAGGGCACCAAGCACTAAAAATTCTCCGCAGCCCAAAAGGAGAGCTCAAGGCACACCCAACACACCCCCCTCCTCTTCCCCTTCCACCAACACGCCCTGCCTCTGCCGGTCACCGCCACCAGCCAGCAGCAGCAGAAAGGGGACCGAGGAGCTGCACACGAAGATGGTACGAATGTCCAACAACCCCGTTCCGCGCCCGACGGATGGAAGCCAGGGTCGAGCATCTCAATCCGTCCCATCCGCCGTGAGATTGTGGCAGCACAGAAGGCGACAGCGAAAAAGGCACCGGCAGCCAAAAAGCCACCTTAGCCCCGGCACAAGCAGCAAGCCCACCCCCCCTCCCCTCCTCCACTTCCCTGTCATATCACCATCCACTCGCCCAGTGCCCAGTACCCAGTGCCTGTTACCTGCACCATCTGCTAGGGCCATACCTGCTCCGTGTGCCACAGCTATTTTTGCCGCTTATTAGGTAGGTACGTTTCGCGTTCGAAAGCATATCAGGGTGTGTGTTGCGGGCTGCCGATATTCGAAGCACATCAGGTAAGGAGAGGGTCCCGGAGTCGAGGGGGCTGGGGAACGCGAGGGCGAACGCCAACGAAGCTGTTTTATCGCCAGCGGCACACGCAAGGAATTTACCTTTTTGATTGATACATTGCATGGGCCACCTGATAGGCTCCCGGTCCTCACAGCCAACCAGGCCCGCCTTCCGACCTTGCCCTTCGCTCCCATTACTTGCCTGTCCATCCATCCGCCCATCCAGCCAGCCTGCCTGCCCGCTTGCCCGCCTGCCTGCCTGCCTGCCTGCTTGCTTGCGTGTGCCTGTCCTTGTCTGTCTTGTCGAGCGACCCCTGCTTGTGTTTCCCTGCATGCTTCCACCCCGTCCGTCCCCATGCCACAACAAAGGGCTTGGTGTGAAGGGCTGGCTGGCGAAGGTAACGCACAACGCACACACTGTACGTAGGTAGCTGACGCCGCCATGCCTAAAGCTACGAAGTAGGTGGCTGACTTGCCGACGGATCCATTCCCGCGTGGTCTCTACCGGCGAAATCCAAAAATTTCTCACGGTCCCTTTCCTGCCTCGAAGACACTGGCTGTCTGTCATTCGGGCCGTCGTTTGGTGATATGCGCGGCCATATCCACCCTTCGAACAACCGGCCGCTCAGCTGCCCATAAGCAGATACGCTATATCTGGCTGAAACAAATGCTCAGAGGGATCGCAGATCATGTCTCGCGGATTATAATCCCTGTTGTGAATACCACATGGTATGAATGTATTGATTAAAGAGAGTCTCGCCGCCGGGGCGAGTACGACGAAAACGAACAGGCGTGCTATCACGATTGCATACTCGCCGAGGGGGCCACAGACAGGACGGGGACGACGGTCTCCTGTCCCCGAGGTAGCTTAGTAGGTGCTAGGGCGAGCACACGGGCTGGTATCTAGCAGAGCGGGAAAAGATGCCGGCCGCTCGCCCACTCTCTTTAGAACATGAGGAGACTTCGGACAATGGAGAAACGAGGGCTCGGCGAACCCGCCCGCACGCGCATGTGGGATGTGGGATAAATGGCGTAAATATATGTGCCCAAGTGCCTAGGGTCCGAATGGGAAACGGCGTACGTCCGAATCGGATCCATCCTCGACGCACGGGGCTGCTCGCTAGCGGTGTTCGTTGCAGCATCCCTGCAGCATCGAGGCCCAGCTGCATTCGCTGCAATCCCATATCGTCGGGTTCTTGTTCAATAGGTGGCGCTGGGATGGGTGGGTGGTTGCGGGAGGCACGGCGGCTGCCCACCATGCTGCAAGAGAAGGCGAACTTCGATCTGCTCAGGCATTGTATATACTTATCTACAGCATCCAAGGGCAGAACATAGCAGAATACGATAAAAGGAGATCTAGAGGGAGACTTGGAATTTACGACCGGAGGTGTAGGAAGGCAATTTAAGTACCCCTGGTGTATCGTTTGTATGGGGCTACCAGCCCATCGACGCTGAAGGAAGGAGCATGGGTGGAAAGCGGGGCGAGCCGCCCGCTCGGCAGGGAGATTGACGGCCTGAGAGGGCAAGAGCAGCCCAGCAACCAAATTTCGCGTTGGCGACGTTCAGAGAAGAGAGGGAAGGCGCGCTAAGTTTCTTCAGAATCTTGTCGTTGTCTCCCGAGCTTCATGAAACTGGTTTAGTCTTCTTCGGACACTTTTTCAATCAACTACCACCACCACTATTGCCAGTAGGTCATCGTTTTTTTGCAAGTTGCACAGCCATGCCGAAGAGGAAATCCGCTGTCGCCGTCGCCGAGGCGGAGGACGAGGGAGCACGCGCGCCGCCGCCGCTTCGGCGATCCGCGCGGCACAAACCCTCCGACTTGGAGACGGCACTGGGCGCACCCACCCCACTACCACCAAAAGCAACAACGGCCGTGCCAAGTGGCACTGCTGCTGCCACCACCACCAAGAAGACGGGCAAGAAAGCAACAGCAGCCCGAACAGCAGGACGTGTGACAGCACCGCCAGAGCCGGAGGACCAGAAGAAGCCCGCCGTTCTGAAGCGAGATAAAAACCTGAAGAAAGCGGCGGCCGTAGAAAAGAAGGAGGCTCCTGCGCCGAAGACAGCGAAATCCGCGGCCGGTGGACAACACGGCAATGGCGGCGACAAGTCGGCGACGCTGGCAGACCACGAGAGGCAATACTGGCTCATGAAGGCGGAGCCGGAGACGAGGCTGGAGAATGGCGTCGACGTCAAGTTCTCCATTGACGATCTGGCTGCGAAGACGGAGCCAGAACCTTGGGACGGTGGGATTCACTTCTCTCCTGTTTCCAGATGCTATTTTTAATATATTTTACACATAAGCGAGCAGGAGCTGATAATCAATCATAAAAAAATATAGGCATCAGGGCGTATGCAGGTATGCAAATGCGTCCGGGGTTTCAAGACTCGGTGGTATATACCAATTGCGGGCTAACTAACGGCAACGCCCTTCTCCAGCACGTAACAACCTCCGAGCCATGAAGAAGGGTGATCTGGCCTTCTTCTACCATTCCAATTGCAAGGAGCCCGGCATCGTGGGCACTATGGAGATTGTGCAGGAACACTCCCCAGATCGTAAGCCGCGAGCACTCATTTTCCTCCTTCCTCTCCCCTATTTCTCATAAGCAGAGTCGTTCGTCTGACACGCAGTTGGCGACTTAGTATCCGCACACGATCCCAAAGCTCCCTACTATGACCCGAGCTCCAAGCCGGCCGACCCCAAGTGGAGCGTCGTGCACGTCGAGTTCCGCGGCAAGTTCGCCGTACCCATCACGCTGAAGGAGCTACGCGAGATGGGCGCGCCCGGCAAGCCGCTCGAGAGCATGCAGATGCTCAAGCAGTCACGCCTCAGCGTCAGCAAGGTCAGCCCCTCGGAGTGGGAATATCTGGTAGACGTGGCCGAGGAGAGAGCCAAATCCAAATAGAGAGGCCTTCGAACACCCCCTCTACTAGAGCCGAGGCAGGGAAAGGACAGCAGGATTTTGCTCGTTTAGGAGGACATCCCGCGTATTGAAAGGACCTTTGTACGACTACGGGTAGTTGTACAATTAAGTAGGCACCACGAGCGAGACAGCGTTCCCCGCATGGCCGTTCGCGATCCGAAAATCAAGAATTCTGGAGCCCGCGTTTTGTGTGCTCCAATACGGCTCTGATGCCCGGGTCGAGATCGTCTCTAGAAAGAACCGGATCGATCCAAGTCACCGTCTTATACGCGAGCGCGGCCTTGTCGCTCGTCGTCGCCATCGCCGCCTTAAGCCGCGCGAGTGCCTCCCGCAGCGCTTTCGGAAAGCCCGCCGTATTGGGGTCGGCGCCGATAAGGGGCTGCCGGACTTGGCAGCTGCCCGTGGAGGGGTTGTCGGGATAAGCTCCGACCATGCTGTCCAGCACGTGCTGGACAAGCTTGGCCTGGGCGACGAGCCCGACAAAGGAGCAGAAGAGGTCGAAGAAGGCCTCAGCGGTGGCCGGCTTGAAGAAGGCTTGTTTGGTGGCGACGTCGTAGATGGCGCGGGGGATGGCCCCGTCCAGGGCCGGGCTCTTCTCCAGCTTCCGTACGGCCTCCTGGCTGAAGACGGCCTGCGGCTTCCTCCGACTCGCCGCCGCCGCTAGCGCGAGGTCGTCGCCCGCGCCGAAATCGTCCTTCCCGTCGCCATCGCCATCATCGTCGTCGTCGTCAAACCGCATGATGCCCTGCTCCTCCTCGTCCTCGGCACTAGCTGCCGTGGCCGCCTGCGACGATGCCATGGCAGCGAACTCCTTCGTGCCCTTCTTCTTTTCTAGGCGGGCAAGCCACTCGGTCTCGGCGCGTGCGTAGGCCAGCCACACAACGGCGTCCTTGGTGCAGAAGCGGCAGCCGCGCATGAAGAAGCCGCGCGCGGCCTCCATGTCGCCGTCACGCGCCGCGCGCCGCCCGGCCAGCACCCACAGCTCGGCGTCATTGGGTCGCATGCGCAGCGCGCGGGTCATGATGCGGCGCCAGCGCTTGGTGGCCTTCACGGCAGCCGCGTAATCCAGGTAGCGCCGCCACAGGAGCTCGCTTCCCGGGTGGCGCGATACGGCGCGCTCGAAGGTCTGGAAGATGCGCGCCTGGCCGGCGTGCGCGGTCGCCGCGTGCCGCACCTTAAGGCGCTGGCACCGCTTCGTGCGCAGCTGCTCGAGCGACTTCTCCCAGGCGATATAGGCCAGGAAGTCGGCGGGTTGGTTCCCTGGCGAGAGGATGAGATGCTCAAATTCGGTGCGTTTCTGGACTAGGCTGCGGATCTCGTCCTGTCGGGAGTGAGGTTGACGGCTTAGCAAGACGAAAGAAACGCGGAGCTGTAGGGAACCGCGGTAGCATGCATACCTTTGTGAAGATCTCTTTCTCCTCGAACTCGCGGAGCTGGGGCACCGCCCGCTCCAGGTAGAAGCGGGCTTTGTCGTCCACATGAGCCATGGTGGGCAAATTCGCTGGCTGTTCTGTCCCAAGAGCGATGAAGGCGATAGACGACCAGAAATTCCAGAACTCCTGTCAAAAATTTTGGGGTGATAAGGTGGAGGTGGGGCGCCGATAAGCTGCCACTGCACCATGCACATGATATCGACAGATCTTATCTTATCTTATCGTAGCGCGCCAAAAAAAAAAGGGGGCTCACTGGGAAGGCTTCGCGCGTACCTACATTTCAGAGTTCTGAATTCCTCGCTCCTTTATTGATCCAGACGGGGCCGCCCAATACGTCGCGAGGTCTAGCTCGTGGTTGGATCTCACCCTGCAGTCTTAGACACCCATCAGCCCCACAACTCACGACTGAGCATGTTATGCAAGGCTGTAGAATTCCCACACCCTACCGGGCCAGTGGCCGCGCTCCTGCAGGAGGGAGAGCCACGACGCCATCCGCCCCTACTGAGTACGGAGACGCGGACAGCAGGAGGCTCTCGGAGGCAAACCGCTGCCGCGCATTCCTGTCTTTGACGTCGGAAATCCAGGACGCCGATGTTGGGCTGCTTCTTCCGGAGACGTCGTCCTGTCGCATTACGTATTCAAGTCACGGTACCCCGGCCGTGTGGATCCAGCGACAAGCTCCACCTCCATTCTATACCCGCAAAGATGGTAAGATGCGACGCCGTCGGACCGCCGGTATGAGATAGAGCTCCGAGAGGCGGAAACGGAGTAGACGTCGGGGAGGGAAGGAGTTAAAATACAACCGAAGGCATGCAAGAGGTTGGCCAGATTGGTCAGCGCTGGCCGCGAGAATGGGCATTCAGCTCCTGCACGGCACGGTTCTGGGCTGGAGTTAAATCGAAAGAGGCAATGTTAAACTCCGACTCCGTGCATACGGAGTCAATACTGGCCGTGATACCCCGCTTACACATCGCAGGCAGCTACAAGCCTGGAAAGACGAGATTCATGGGATGCACGAGGAGACAACTAGCTTCCGAGTCATATGCCCACCTACCTACCTGTACCTACTTAGGTATATATATGAGGCGCTTGTCTCCCGTCAAGGAAGCAATTATCTTCGGAACATCATCCATCATCAGCACGTCACCCCATCACTCTGCATCACTTACACTCACCCTCACCACTCACACAACTCACACAGCTCACACAACCCACAACATGTCGGCCAACGGACAGAAGATCTTCGTGACGGGCGCGAGCGGCTACATCGGCACGGCGCTGATCGAGTCGGCCGTTGCGCAGGGCTACGTGGTCCGCGGGCTCTCGCGCAGCGAAGGCTCGGACGCCAAGCTGAAGGCGCTAGGCGCGGAGCCGGTGCGCGGCGACCTCGGCTCGCTGGACGTGATCCAGCGCGAGAGCGCCGCGGCGGACGTGGTGTTCCACCTGGCGTACGCGCTGGACTTTGCGAAGCACAACTTCGACGAGGCGCTGGCGACGGACACGGCCGCCGTGGACGCCATGGCCACGGCGCTGCAGGGCACGAACAAGACGCTCGTCTCGACCTCGGGCACGCTCCTCGTGCGGGCGGACCCGGCCGGCGGCGAGGTGACGGAGGAGTCGCCCCTGGACCGCAACCCCAGCTTCAACCGCTGGAAGGCCGAGGAGCACGCGCTGGCGCTGGCGGACCGGGGCATCCGCGTGTCCGTCATAAGGCTGTCGCCCTGGGTCTACGGCCGCGGCGGCAGCGGCGTGCGCATGATGGTCGGCATGGCCCTGGCCGCCGGCGAGGCGGCCTATATCGGCGAGGGCGCCACGCGCACCACGGCCGTGTACGTCGACGACGCCATCGCGCTGTACTTCCTCGCCGCGCAGAAGGCCAAGTCCGGCAGCGTCTACCACGCGTCCACCTCCACGGACGTGACCATGCGCCAGCTGGCCGAGGCCGTGGGCGACGTGGTGGGCGTCCCGGCCCGGAGCATTTCCTTCGAGGACGCGATTGCCCGCGTCGGGACCTTCTTCGCCAATTTCCTCACCATGGAGGGCCGCGCGTCGGGCGCCAAGGCCGTCCGCGAGCTGGGCTGGGCGCCGAAGGGGCCCGGCCTGCTGGAGGAAATCCGCTCGGGTTCGTACAAGGAGGTCGTGGAGGCGCTCAAGAGCGGCGCTGCCCCCGCTTCCGCTTGAGGCAGCGGGCTGCAGGCCCCAGTAGCGGTAGTCGGCCGCAGTAGCGGTGGTCGATGGTTGTTTCTAATCATGATCGACTCTTATCAATAATATCATCTCGTCCTCGCGTTGGGCGACCTTGCCGTAACGAGAATGCCGTAACGAGAATACCGTAACGAGAATACCGTACTCGCATTTGCAGTGGATGGACGTGATGTCAAAGAGAACATAAAAAGCAAGAATGCTGGACGGTGACCCCAGATTTTGTCAGACGAGGCAGCCCCTCATTGCGGGCCTACCCCCAGCGGACTGGGCCAATGGCGCGCGCGGACGTACCCGAGCCCCGCATACGAATCGGGCGAGTCGCAGGGGTCTCGCTTTGCTCCCATAAGCTCACTGCGCAACAATTGCCTATCTGGTGCATCTACAAACACTTCACAAACGTTATGAATGGAGTGCATAAGCTGCCTGCATTTACATGGATGTACCCGGCATGTATAGACGTCCGCCGTGGCGCCCTCTCCATCTGGCGTCCATCCATCATGTCTCGAACACCTGCCTAATCGCTCAAGGTAGCACTATCATCCCTATTAGATCCCTCCCTGCTAGGCGCTCTAGCCGGCGCGTCATCCCTGAAGATGTCCCCCCCGACAGCTAAGCCTAGCCCCCTTGGCGCGTGGATAGAGAAGCTCGCCGGGGGCGTGTTTTACCAGCCCGACAACACGGTCGCGCTCCAGACGCTGGACCGAATGGCCGCCCCGGAGCTGGTGGTCCAGTACGTTTCTTCCTTCGCACGTCTCACTGCTACCTTCTCCCTATACTCTCGACTGACGGCGCGACTGCCTCCCAGCGCCAATCACGACAGCCTCAGTCTGGCGCAGTACAAGGAGGTGATCAAGGCTGTGCGCGGGCCGGTGACGTTGCACCCGCGGTCGACCGAGGAGGTGCAGGCGTGGAACGCGCCTGACGGGCTGGGCGGCGGCGTGGTGGCGCACCTGGCCACCTGGAACAACCGCAGCAAAGCCACCGGCGAGGAGACCGAGGCGTCCGGGGTCACCCTGACCAAGGTCGAGGTGCGCGACGGCAAGCGCGTCATCGTGGCCATGACGGAGGTGATGAACTTTGGGCACTGAACCCGCACCGTAATAGCAGGCACTCGGAAGAGGTATTATTGCGTCTCATTAAGCTGGCCTCATTAAGAAGGCCTCATTAAGAAGGCCTCATTAAGTAGGTGCCCGAGTAAGTACTAGGTAGGCACCGGAGTAGGCACCTATCTAGGTACTACTACTACCTAGGCCACCTGGTCTATCATTACTGGTAAGGAACCGTCACGTCGTGTCCATGCGTTTTGCCCATCCGTCACGTCATTAACTCGTCATTGCTCCCTTCTGGTGCTGCGCCATTTCGCTCCGCCTTCAGGCCACGGCCGCCAGCTCGTAGGGTTTGACCGTGGCGTCGACCGGCGCGCACTTGATCTCACGGTCCGAGTAGATCTGACCAAGGTCCCAGTCGGGGTTGGTCGTCGAGGTCTCGTTGCACGACAGCGTGAGGTTGGCCGAGCCCTTGTAGTGGAACGTAGTCCTGTTTGGGGGGGGGGGGAGTCAACGGTCAGCCTGCTGTGCAAAGTGATGTTACATAGTTTTGGGAGTGGCGCTTACGGGTACTGGGGGTCCTTATCGGCGCAGGTCCACGACTGGGTGACGTTGAGCCGACCCGAGGGGCGGTCGAAGGTGAAGGACGTGGTGGTGGACGAGCCGTTAGCGCTCTCAGGCAGCTTGCAGTCGTAGGAGGTGATGCCGTAGAAGAAGTCCTCTAATTGTTCGGACGCGCCGCTGCAGACGACCGGGTAGGCCAGGGCCGGGTTGGTCAGGTTGAAGTTGACGTAGCCCCACGAGTTCTGGTGCGCCGGCGTCGTGAAGATGTACGACGCGTGGAAGTCGAAGCCCTCGACCGACCAGGCGAAGTCGCCAAACGAGTTGGCGCTGCAGCCGGGGTTGGCGTCGCGGGGCTGGGCGAGAAGGGGCATGGCGGCCGCAGCCGAGAGGAGGGAGAGGGCGGTGGACACGGCGAAGTACATCTTGTCCGTCGGTAGTGCTGGGCTGGGTAAGGTCTGAAGGTCTGATGATTCAGTCTGATGATGTGCTCTGTTGCTCAGATTCTGTTGCTTTGATCTGATGTTTGATCTGATAGATGATAAATGAATCTGATAATGGGCTGATCTGATGTTGGTCCGGGGAAGTGGATGCGGGATGGAACTGGGAATGCTGGGCCAAGAGAAGAAAACGAAGAGCCAATGCAGCGGGCGTCCGTCTTATTATACTTGGATGTGTCCTCCGCTCCTCCTCCCCGTCGCCGCCTTTAGTTTTCCTAGAGGTCGGCACCGACAAGAAATGATGCGACATACGACGTTGCTCTAGGTAGACTGGATCGACCCCTGCCGGTCCGTCAGGTACCTACCTGGGTAGAAGGGCTGGAAAGTCCCATCCTCGTGCCGCACGCACCGCGCCTGCCTGCATATGCTGTAATATGTACTACGCGGTGGACATACTACTGGAAGGTGCAAGTACGGATGGAGGGGTCCATAGTTGGGCCCATCGATGCAGGCGGACAAACTTTACGTACATAGTACGTACATGCCTAGTGCGCAGCCGGCGCGCAACCCGGCAAAACAAGATAGCCATCGTCGTACCTGGCTGTCGATTGGCTCCCCCCCCACCGGGCCCCGGCCGTGGTTGCCCCAACACGCGGGCGCCGCGGACCCAACCGCATGGCCCGATCAGATGTGTGACGTCGGCAGACGATCTTAGCACGCCGGCCAAGACCTCGTATTTGCCGGCCGCCTGTCCCACCGCCCTCCCACGTTGCGCAGAACCATCCCCAATAAAGCCGGCCCTGGCCAGCCGGCTGCCTTTCTGGCCTCCATGGGGAGGGGGAGGGGGAGGGGGAGGGGGGGGGGGTGGAGGGGCCAATGGCGGGAGAGTCCTCGCAGAGCAAAAAAAAGAAAGAGAAAAAAAGAGAGAGGGATCGACTGAGACGGGGAAAGAGAGCCGGCTGGAGAGTCGGGACAGGCGGCCTTCCGTTACACCTAGCCGTGGCGGTGCGTGGCTATTTTTACTCACCGCCGGCCCTGGCTCTCGGTGTCTCCAGACCCTTGTCTTCCGTCGCCTTGTCGTCCGTAGCACAAACAAGGTCTTCTTTTTTCTTCTTCTCTTTTTCTCTCTTCTTCTTCTCTCCCCCCCTCCCCCGTCTTCTATGACTGAGGCTTGGAGGGGGCTGGGGCGTGGTGGGCTTGTCTCACATACCCGGTCTTTCTTTTTTTCTTTTCATTCTTCCACGGCTTCCGGCCGGCTTCCAGCCGGCTCCCAGTCGGCTGCCCGCAGCTGCCCGCCCCCGGGGACCCAATCGTCCGTCCAGACAGCGAGAGAAGGGCTCGTGATGACACGGCCCTTCCGTATTGCGCACTGCCCAGCATGCCGTACATATTACTAGCAGAGAGGGACGGTAACGTTGCACGTTGCAAAGCTTCCATTCCAGCGTTGCCCTCGTTCACCAGCGGATGGACTAGAGATCGACAGCGCGATCCCTTATCAGTTCGTGTTCCTCCGAGCCTCGAGGCCCGTTCATATTATTCAGCTTAGCCGCGGTTGTGTAACGCTGGCCCGGGGGCCGCCCGGTGGCTGGGTCCGTCCTGATGCGGATATTGGAAAGGCTGGACATGCAGACGTCTCGGCCCTGCTGGTCCTGGTGGCTGGTACGATGTATTGGCCGAGCAAAGCCCTCGTGTCTATCTACTATCCGTCTGACCGGCTCGGAGTGGAAGCTCCTGTGCGCTTTCTAGAGGCGGCGGAAGCTCGATATCAACAGTCTGTCTCCTTGCGAATTTTCCTTCTTCCAAATGAATACGATGTCTCTCCCGCTTTCCAAAGAAAGCGTGCCCACGGGCATCCCGAGTACGGAATACCCGGTTCGTGTCTCTCATTGTTGCCACCTCCAGCCTCCACAGATCCATCATTAGCTCAACTGGCCCAGTACCCCCCATTGCACATCGAATAATCGTTCAGCCCCGCGGGGGCGCACAGGCAGAATCCAGGCCCGCCGAAGGGCGAGCCCCCGCCCTGCCCGATGGGCCAGCAGCACTGGATGCTCCCCCGCGCGCCGAGCTCCCGGCAGCTGGGACACTGCGCCGTGAACGAGCAGTCGTTGGCCACCATGCGCGACTGGCCTAGATTTGGGGGGGAAAGTGGGTACGCTGGTTAGCAATCGTACTGTGACTGGTTCTAATATGCAGAGCCTCATCCTCTATGTACGTACCGATCGTGACGATGCCCTTGGTCGAGTCCACCCCCTTGGGTGCGTGCCCATTGCTGTCCACCGGCGCGGCGGCGCAGGCCATGGCCAGGACGAGCCCTGGGAGGAGCCCTAGGAGGACCCTCCTCGTGGCGGTGCTGCTCACGAGTGCGAACATCGCGCTGTCGCTGATGCGAACGGAATCGCAGCCGGCGAGGCCTAGGTGATCAGGGCATCGGACCGGAGGTGCGAGGAGTCGTGCTTTTGCGCACTATTTCCTCGTAGTAGCTGGCCTCGAGGTATGTAGCTTTCGATGTCAGTCGTGATAAAAATTCTGACTCGATCGGTAGTAGGAGGGAAGCTGAACTGAATTTGAAAGCTGGTAGCTAACACCTTATGCAGCCAGCGGGAGCGGGAGGGACCCGCAGGACCTTCTCAACCCCCCCCCTCCCTCCCAATTTTCCGTTCTCCATTCTAGATTTATCTAGCCCGTGGATAATATCGCGTGCCGAAATATGTTAATAGGTATTGAATGTAGTAAGTGCTACCAGCAAGTATGCGAAAATAGCCGGCTCGAAGCGACAAGTCGGGGCCGATAGTGCTGCTATACGCAATGAGAGACGCAGGACCTTGCGGCAGTTCATAATACGGGCACGCCGGAACAGAGATTGCGATTTTCCTGGTGCCTTTTAAAGCTTGGGGTAGTATTCCTGCCTGTTAGGTAATACTAAAAGATCGCTTCCCTAGTAGTACCCCTTACCCCTGAAGCATACCACCGTCAGCCGTGTGTTCGGCCGTTCTGAGTAAGAGCTAATAGACTTCAGATTCAGCAGCAAGCAAGTAAGGTGGGCTACTGGAAAAAGAGAGCATATGAAAGACAGATAGAAGCATTGTATAGACGCTCTTGTCCTCCTAATGTTCATGGCGGCCACCGACAAATCAAATACGGAAACTTGCGACCTATCTACTTCTAAATATTGTAGGTAGCAGTACATACAGCCTTATGACCCAAGAGGCCAAAAGAGGCAGTGTATACAACGTCGATAAGGTGGCCAAACCTGACCGATGCAACAATACGGTGATACCCTGTAAGACAGGCCCCTAATAGGAGACGGGACTTATCAAAGGCCACTACATCCAGGTTGTGAAAGGCCAAGGTAGCAACCCGGAAACACAAGTAGGAGCAGGCACGAAGGCATATAGTCCAGATGGAAGTGGATACTGCCATTCCCATCTGCAGCCCTGTCCGGATGGCAACCGAGGCTGACCTCGCATCTAGACGGAAACAGCAATTAGGACGACCAAGCAAGCCACTCCCCGCACAAGGAGCACGAGTGTATAACTTTCACTTCCTAGGTTCCTACTTCATCGACCTCCTACACATCAAACACGAAGCTTTCCCTGATAATTCTCCCCCCATGCCTGTAGCGTATCCCCAAGGGGGAATCCCATTTCCAATATCATCACATCAAACAGCCAGGGGATATGAATAGATACCATCTACTACCAGCAGCGGGCGTGGGGGCCAAAAGAAGAGGAAGTTAGATTGTTGATAGTGCGGCGCAGCAACATGTATGGCTGCACTAACGGCGGCTAACAACCACCCAAGGTACCTCCGTAGCTCAGCCGCATATGCATCTAGTTGAAGATGTACGTCGCTGTACAACAGACAGGGGTAGCTGCTGCCTGGCGACCCTGGCGACCCCGGTGACCAGTCTGTGACCACTCCCTCCACCACCGCAAGGAAGGGCAAGTTTCTGGGAACGACCTTGTGCTTTCGTCGAGGCCTTGTCCCAGCACTTCTCCAAGGATATACGGGAAGCATTTTCACAACCTCGTGCACTAGACTAGTGTATAACAACGACGGCAGCGACGTCGCTCTTGAGTTCTTGATGGCCCTCGACGAAGCCAGCGACGCGCGGGCGGTAGCGTCGTCACCACTGGCACCAGCTGCAGCTGCCCGCGCCGCCTCGACTTCTGCCTCCGCCTCTGCCGCCTACTACGCCGCCACCTACGGACGCGGCCGCGTGCCCACGCCCCCCGCCGACGTGGGAGCAGACTTTCTCGACGACGGGTTCACCCCGCTCATCTACCATACGTGCCGCGGACATGATACGGACGCCGGCGCGGCCACGTGTAATGAGCACTACTGCTTAGCCGCCCTCGCCGCCGGGGCCGCCGCCGCCGGGCCCGATGCTCGGTCTCACTATTACCACCACCACACCTATCTCCCGGACAGGCCGCTCGAGACCTCCGCCGCGTTCTGGTCAGCGGCGAAGCAGTGCCCCGTGATCACCGTGTCGGACCTGTCCGAGCGATCCGGCACGATCGGCGCCCCCGCGAGGTCCCCATCAGCCGAGCCGGGCAAGCGGCTGTCGACGTTCAGCTACAGCGTGCGCTCCGATGGGTCGTCGTCCGTCAGCTCGATTTCCAACTATGCGGCGCTGTCACCTCTCAACACGGACATCCACTCCGTCACCGACTGCCTCAGCGCCTCGCCCGTCTCGGCCTGGTCGCGGACCCCGAGCCCGCGGCGGCAGGCGGAGAGGAGTGGCTCGTCCCAGCTGGACTCAGCCGGCGCGGTTGACTACCTGGACCTCGAAACACGAGAGTGTCGGACACTGACTGGCGATGACGGCCGCGGCGATGACGGAGACGACGATAGAGGAGGAGGAGTAGCGGAGGCGAGCCAGCTCCGGACCCCCGACGGGCACACCCACACCTGCAATTGGGCCTCCTGCCGGACGCCGGGCTTCGCCTCGCGGGAGGGGCTGGCCTGGCACGTTAAGGCCGAGCACCTCCTGGTCTGTCCCGTGCTCGGCTGCTGCGAGGGCAGCTTCCAGAGCAAGAAGATGCTCGGCTCGCACGTCCGCGTGGCCCATCCGACGGCCGACCCGGAGTCGCTGGGCGGCCAAAAGGCTAAGGAGGTGATGAAGGGTGGCCAGTCCGCCAAGGCCTCGCTGCCTGCCGCGCCTGCCTCTGCTTGTTCCGCTGTCTGTGCCACTGCTGCTATTGCCACTACTACTGCTGTTGCTACCGCCACCGGTACTATGGCTGGCGACCAAGAAGGGCAGTCGACAGCCCCCCGCCCGGCCCTGTCTATCGCCACGTGCAAGAGGAAGTGCCAGGAGCAGCTGAGGGACGTGATGGACAAGCGTCTGAAGAAGACGGCCACCACCGCAGCCAGTATGTGTGCCCTTTTAAGCTTAACCCATCCCTTTGAGGTATGGGATAGATGCTAACAGCAGCACGTGGCCGAAAAACAAGACACGCCGCGCTCGACCGAGAGCACGAGCACCCCAGAGAACCGCACGCCCCGGCCGGGCGAATTCGCAAGCTTCCCGCTGGTGTGGGAGCACGCGGTGCTGCCCTTCCTGGTTGAGCTCGTGCCCCGGTGGTGCGGACCCGGCCACGTCATCAGTGTGGTCCGGGGAAAGGCATCCGGAAGTCGGCGCATCTGCCTGATGACGGCGCGGACGCTCTCGCGCGCGCGCAAGGTGGCCATTGCCGGACACGTGCGGGATCTACTGCCGGGGCCGTACCGCCAGAGCGTCTCCTTCGTCTTTACGGCCGGGGTGGTGGGCCGGCTGGTGTGGGCGCGCGGGCTCAGCCAGGACATGCCGGACGAGCTATGCCGGGCGCGCAACCCGTTCTGCTACCGCAGCCCCTGCATGGGCGACAGCATCGGCACTCCCGTGGATGAGCCCGGTGGCGAGAGCACGTCTACGCTGGGGCCATGCCTACTGGTCGGCGGCGTCAGCTACTGGCTGGCCAACTTCCACCCCTTCCTGGACACCTTCCAGGCTCGCGAGACCATCGTGGTCGAGCACCCCTCGCCCGGTGACCGCCAGCGCTGCCTAGCCGAGGGCCACGACGCGCTGCTGCCGATTTCTGGCTTCGCCCTCGGCAAGCTGACGGCCACGTCCGGCCTGAACATCCAGACGACGCGCGTGTCCCACGACCCGTACTGGGACGACGTGGACAAGGACCACCCGCTGGTGGTCACCGACTGGACGCTCATCGCCGCGCGCACCCGCCAGGCCAACATGCTGCGCAAGTTCCCCTCCACCGCGCCGCGCCTGGCTAAGGAGGTGCCCGTGACCGTCACCGCCGCGCCGACCCCGGGCGCCGCCGTCCTCTCGACTGGCCGCACGTCCGGCCACCAGCGCGGCCAGGTGTGCGAGGTGCCCGCGTACGTATCGGGCGACGGTGCTGGCAACAGCACCGGGCGCGCCACGCGCGAGTGGTTCGTCGAGGAGCCGGAGCCGCAGGACGACGAGGAGGCCTGGATCCGCGGCGGCATCGGTGTCGAGGGCGACTCGGGCGCGGCCATCGTGGATGCGGACTCCAACGCGCTGCTGGGCCAGCTCTGGGGCCGCAACAAGTACTTCGGCAGCGGGCCCCGCCACGCATTCTTCACGCCCATCAACGACCTGCTGGACGACGTCCAGGAGCGCTGCGCCGAGCAGGCCCGGCCGCAGCTGCCCCAGCACCGCGACGAGAGCGAGCACTGGGACGTCTATCCCCTATGCCGCCCCTGCTTCGACCTATCCGCCTACCTGGACAACAGCCGCCGCACCTCGCGCGTGTCGCTGCGCTCCATCCTCGGCCAGCTGGGCGACGACCGCGAGCCCACCCTGACCGAGGGCCTCTCCGAGCTGGCCACGCCCAAGGACCATTCCTACTGGGCCCGCCACGCCGGGCCCGACGACATCGGCGGTGTCGGTGGTGCCGCCGCGTCCTCGTCGTCCCTCCCCGGCATCGTCTCGCCCACGCCCGCGAGCCACCCCTTCGGCTTCCACGGCCCCATCGGGTCGCCGCGGGTGGCCGAGATCTTCAGTCCGTACGCCTTGAATATCGAGACGGAGGATCTCTATGACGATGCTGCCGAGTACGAAGCGTTCGGTCCGGGTTCCGCCAAGGGCAAGCGGCCGGCTCTGCCCGTGCCGCGCAGTACCGGCCAGGAGTACGAGAGTGGCAAGCGACGAAGGGTGCTCTAGTTGGGTATGGTATGGGATGTAGGTCCGAGGAAGCAGCCTAGAGCAGCCTAGCCAGGGAAGCCACCGCGGGCCATCTTCCGGGCCCGCTGGTCCCGCCGGTTATGGTTCGCCCTGGACGACTTGTTCGCCTCCTTCCGCCTCCGTGCCTGCTCCGTCTCCTTCTCTCCAGTCGGCCCTGCCACGCTTCCACCGCCACCACGAGTACCACGACCGCCACGACCACCCCCACGTCCCCGGCCTCGTCCTCCCCCTCCCCTCCCGCCTCGAGATGGTCCGCCGCCCGCCGTCGCGTCGCCATCTGCATCCTGGCCCGAATCTTCCCCACCCGACCCCCCGCCGCCACCGCCTCGCCAAGCCGTCGGCGCCAGCTCAGTCTGCGCGCCGCTGAACGCGCTGAATCTCGCCTCCAGCCGTCTCCTCTGCTGCGGGTTCCGCCCCAGCATCAGCCCCCAGCCCTCGATGGCTTCGTCCGTCATGCCCGTCTCCTCCTTCAGCTGCTGTCTCTGCCGGCCCCGCCGCGTCGCCGCGTCCCGGTCGAACTGCTTCGGGTCGGCCTGGAAGGCCTTGAAGAGCACTTCCTCGTTCTCCTCCTGCGCGTCTTCCCCCGCGGCGGCGGTGTCCACGGTGCCGCCCACATCCTCCGCGTCGTACGTGTCGTCGCGCTCGTCGTCGTCTGAGTCGAAGGCCGCAAGCGCCGAGAGGATGGCGGCCTTGTTGGGCGCCGTGGTGCGGTCCCTGAGGACGTCGTCTGCTGTCTTGTCGGCGCCGCGCTTCCCAAAGTGTAGCTTCGAGGTGTCCATGGTCAGCCTGTCCAGTTCGTCGTCGTCGAATACGTTGTGTCGTTCCGGCAGGAATGGAGGCGTAGAGCGAGGCGCGAGTTCCACTTCTTTCCCCTTATTTGCGGTGCTTGCAGATCTACATATGAGACTGTCAGTAAAAAAAAAATGGCAAAAGGCTGTTTACCTATGCACAACGGAATCACCAGCGATGGCACGTACAGTTCCTCGGTGCGGTCTCTGTCTCTGAGATGAGGCGGCAGGGTGTCTTCGAGGAGGTGAGAAACGACCTGTTCCGGGTCGTCGCCGTATTCGTCGAGTAGTTTGGCCACGAAGCCGGAACCCAGGTCTGGGAACAGATCCTGAACCTGGGTGATCCGGCTCATCTGGTGTACGTGCATCTGCTGTGCCGCCTCTGCATCGCCGTAGACATCCACTTCCTTGCCCTTGTTGACCTTCCGCTTTACACCCAGCCGCCTCGGCCTCGCCATACCGCCGGGCTTCCGGAACGTCCCCAGCCCCTGAATGACCGACTTCGCACGCGCCGTGAAAGAGCCCGCTGCCTCCAGCCTGTGCTGGAGCTGCTGGAGGAGGGGCGTGGCAGTAACGAGCTCAGCCACGAGAGAATCGTTGACGTTCAGGGGGCCGGCCTTGTGCGTATCGGCTGCCGCCTTGAGCGAGTAGAGCTGGTCGGTGAGCATGCCGTATTTGGGGCTCTCGCCCTCCGTCAGCCCCACGAGGCAGAGGTAAGCCGTGGTGATGATCGCCTTGCGCAGTGGCGGGTTCATGATCTTGTAACAGCTGATGAGGCCGTCGACGAAGTCGCTGCCGGCTAAGAAGAAGGCAGCGGCAGGCGGAGACGCGCTGATGAGGAAATTGGCCTTATTCAAGCGTTCTTCCACGCCCTTCAGGTCGCCGCCATGCTGCAGACCAACATCGAGATTCTTGATGAGGTACTTCTTTAGTCCCGCCAGCGAGGACGACTCGAGCAGCTCCTGGGACTCTTTGGGCAGGCTCGAGAGCAAGGCCTTTGTGCGCTTCCGCCCGTACAGCCGACACAGGTCGGAGAGAAAGTCCCACTGAAGCAAACGGGTGGTAGACGGCGATATGGGGCACGAACGAAACAGCCTGGTCGCCAGCAGAAAACTCTCCTTGAACAGCGTCTCAGCGGCGGGCGGCCCGTTGAGAATGCCAGGCCCCGGTGCCACTGTCTCTCTGACGAAGGCCACAAGAAAGTCTGGCAAGCTCTCGTCCTTGGTAGAGACGCTGGAGAAGTCCGCATCGGAAACGGTGAGGTGCATCTCGACGACGGCGACCCAGGCGTCGAGACAGGCAGCCCACTCCTCCGGCGCCAGGAGCTCTCTCCAAGCCGCGGCGGGGAACGGTGCCAACGGCGGAAGGGAGGGAGGCGCCATTCTTAGATGCGAAAGAACAGGGAATGTGGCTGGGCAATTATGAGGAGAGGCATCAGATAGCCAACGGATATGAAAGGCAGAGCTCAGAAGGGAGGACTCAATGGTTAAGGCACCTCAGTCAGGTGCTTATACTTCGGTACTCTCTCTACTTCTTTTGAGTTCACAGGAGCTGAATGATGCCAGCCTGCCGTTTGAGTCAGCCCGGACAAAAGTGGACCAATGACAGCACACAGATTCCCATCTGGCCTGGCCATTCCAGTCTAGTCCTAATAAGGGCTAGACCAGTGAAAATGCCCTATTCCACCAGCCCCACTTTGCACAGCAACCCTGCACTGCACAGCCCTACCCACCAAAAAAAGTCCGCTGTAACGAGGGGCGGCCGGAATCACAATTGCTTGAAACTTTTCGACATCCACCTTTCCGAAAGTCGAAGAAAGCCCATCAGCCCCCATCACTTTACCGTGACATTCCTCGTCCGAGTCTTGGGAGCTTTCCTATACCTCTAGATCTTTCTTCTTTCTAGCCGAAGACAAAAGACCCCCTATCACTCAAAATGTCTTACCAGAAGCCCGAGAAGGACGCCGGCGAGGGCCCGGTACGTTGCTGCTCTTCCTCTACCGTAGAGACGTGGGAGGGCGGAAGAAAAGAAAACTAACGAGAGAATAAAATAGACGTACCACAAGATCCGCATCACCTTGACTTCGCGCAAGGTGCAGAGCCTCGAGAAGGTCTGCCACGAGCTGATCGAGCGCTCCAAGAACAAGGACCTGCGCGTCAAGGGCCCCGTGCGCCTGCCCACCAAGACCCTCAAGGTCACCACGCGCAAGACGCCCTGTACGCTCGCCTGCTATTCCCGCGTCGATCGATCTACCTATATGGAGGAGCATTATGCTAACGGTCTACTAGGTGGTGAGGGTTCGAAGACTTGGGATACCGTAAGTCGCTAGAGGGGGGAAAGATCCGAGACGGAGACGGAGACTGAACTGACCACGCCCTGGGAATCTATCTAGTACGAGATGAGAATCCACAAGCGGCTCATCGAGTAAGTGCCTGCCCTGTTGTCCCATCTTTCCCTCGTCCAGGAGCCACAAGAGAAAGGGGCTAACCATCTCACTTTTCTTCTTCCCACAGCCTGAACGCCCCCACCGAGGTCGTCAAGCAGATTATTATTAATATCGAGGCTGGCGTCGAGGTGGAGGTGACCATCGCCGCCTAAGCAGGCCTCCCTCGCGGGACTGGCCGAGGAGACGGGATCACAAGGCGGTTATGCTTGCGGTTGGGGTCAGGGTTTCTACATCGCGCGGGGGCAGAGGCACGTCCGACAGGGGCGCTGCAGCTGCACTTGCGAATAGGGACGGGCTTGATTATACCTATACCAAAGGCAATCGGTACGCCTCGAGGCCTCTCTTGGCTGGGCGGACGCAGATTCGGGTTTAGACAGGGAAAAATAAGGAAGAAAAAAAAAGAAGTCTACACGGCACCATGAGTGCATAGGCTATGAACGTGATAATCTCCTACATGATTGACTGCCCGTTCCAGCATGATTCTTTTTCCTTATTTTTTCTTATTTTTTTTTGCCTTTTGATCTTCCACGATATGAATATGCGGCTCTAAGATATAGTATTTGGCAACTCCATCAATGCATCATCCGTCGCGCTTGATCACAGGGTGCCACACGAACCCGAGATGATATACCCACACTTTCACCTCAAAACCCTTCGAGTAAAGGTGCAGACCGGCGTCGAGGAGCTAGTCCGCCTCAAAAATCCCACAGACACCACTCTCTCTTAGGTGGCAGCTCCGGCATCAGGCCGCTATCAAATTTGCCCGTGTTCACAAATACCGCCCACTGGGCCCGTGACTTGTCATCATACGCACTGTCCTCAAGCTCGGTGTCCTTGTAATACAATGGCGGCCCGTCGGGGAACCAGATACGCGTGTTGGATACGGAGCCGTCCAGGTTTCTATTCTCGACCACGGGGAACGTCGTCTTGCCGTCCTTGCTGGTCTGGTAGATCACCTGCTTATGTTTGAAGGTGTGCAGGGTGCCGGTAGCCGGATTGCGCGTCACGTAGCTCTCCACCGGTGGGTGCTGGCGAGCAGCACCAGGCGCGTACGGCCCACTGCCCGGGGCGCCGCCCCCTTCAGCCGGGTCTTGCTGGACGGCACGATTAGCAGCGCTTCCAAAAGCACCCAATCCATTGCTCGTATTGGTGGGCTGGCCGAAAGGCGATGCTGTGGTCGTCGCCGTGGGTGCTGCGGCCTGCTGGAAGGGGTTCACCGCCGACGCGCCGCCAGAAGGTTGGCCAAATGGCGAGGGCGATGCGCTGGGGGCACCGAAGGGATTCGATGCAGCAGGCGCTGTCGGCGCTGCAGGCTGCCCGAAAGGGCTGGGTGTCTGACCGCCGCCAGTCGAGGGTTGGCCAAAAGGCTGGCCAAAAGGGCTACTAGCCGTAGCTGTAGGTGCCGACGGCTTGCCGAAGACACTGGTCTGCGCCGGCGCACTGCTTGGTTGCGCGGAGGAAGCGCCAAAGGGACTGGGTCCGCCATTCTGGGCGGCCTGTCCAAAGAGGCTCGCCGTCGTGGTAGTGGCGCCTCCACCGTTCATGCTACCAAAGGGGGACGCGGTAGATGCGCCGCCGAACGGATTAGGTTTCGCCCCCAAGTTCGAGGGCTGACCAAAGGCAGATCCGCCGCCTCCCAGCTGCGACGGTTTCCCAAATGCACCGCCTCCCGTCGCGCCCAGCTGCGATGGCTGCCCAAAGCCGGACGTAGGGCCCGCCGGTTGTGAGGGCTGCCCGATCGCAGGTGCAGATCCGGACGGCTGCGGCGGCTGGCTAAAAGCAGACGTCCCGAATGGGCTCGGCTTCTGGCCTAAGGCGGACGCCTGTCCGAATGCAGAGCTGTTTCCTCCCAGTTGCGACGGCTGGCCAAACGCAGAGGCACCGCCACCACCGCCAAGCTGGGACGGCTGGCCAAACGCGCTGGACGTGGTTGTGGTCGCAGGCTGCGAAGGCGCGCCGAAGCCGGGCGCACCGAAGGCGGGTGCACCGAAGGCATTAGGTTTCTGTCCGAGGGCAGAAGGCTGGCCGAAGGCACCAGTCGTTGCGCTAGCCATGGAAGGTGCCGCGAAGGGGTTGG
This sequence comes from Barbatosphaeria neglecta, assembly GCA_022813145.1. NCBI lineage: Eukaryota > Fungi > Ascomycota > Sordariomycetes > Barbatosphaeriales > Barbatosphaeriaceae > Barbatosphaeria > Barbatosphaeria neglecta. The sequence continues at coordinate 17,685 of JAKLNC010000090.1, read as the reverse complement.
CGGGCCGATTAGTCGCTGCGGAATGGAAGGGGCCGGAGTTCTGCTGCTGTTGCGGCTGCTGCTTGTCTCGCGCAAATTCACCTGTAGTAGGGGGCGAGGTGCTCTTGCAGATATCTATGCGATTGGGATGGCGGCTCTCGGCCTGCAGGATGTATCGGATTGCGCCGTCGATATTGTTCTCGGCGTTTTGCATCCGGGCTTGGGCTTCTCGGTATAGCGCGTCGATCTCGTTGGTCTAGCCACGCAGGAGATAGGTCAATACGGCACGAAATACGGCGGGATCAGCCAAGGACCGGAGCTCACCACGCCTTGAGCATTCCCTGCCATCACCCCCTTGAGATAGTGTAGCCGAAGCTCCTCGAAGCTTTGTTCCACGGGGAAGCCGCCCCAGAGCTGATCCGGGGGATCCTTCCCTGGTCCAAAGGAGGACAATATCCATTGCGGCCGTTCAAGAAGTTCCCGTTGTATGACGTCTCTGGTGACGTGGTACGGATTGTCTATTAGCAGTAATCAACAGTCAGTAAGTCGGTTCCGTCGCCAAGCCCACGAGGCCGCGAGCTGCTCTTCCACAAGGGGTTTTTCGCAGTGACGCACCGTCTAGCGCGGATTGTGCATTTGAGTTGGAAGAGGTTCCGCCAGCGCTGCCGCCGCCGCCTCCGAAGACAGCATATCGGTTCGTGTTGGCATTTCCGCCTGACCTAGGATGCTCGAATTTGCAAGACTCTTTTCCGACGGCCATGATTAGCAGGGTCGGCGGAAGTGGAGAGAAGGCGAGGGAGGGTGAGGGATGGTAGCGCTCTCCGTGTTGAAGGAGGGAGAAGGGAGGAGAAAAGAAGAAAAACGGAAGTGAGGAAGTAGGAGAGCATGAAGGGCAGAATAGCGCTTCGAAACGGAGTGGCTGGATAAGGAGGTGGAGGAAGGCGAGTGGAATGCGAGGCAAGACCGACCTCCATAGCGGCAGTTTCCCTGCTGCCAGAAACGGCAGAGGACCATTTTGTTGTTTGCTTCGCACGCGACGCGGCGACGGGGCGACGCGTCCTATTGGATTACGACTCAATGCAGCCACGCGGTCGGCAGCCAGTCATGGATGCAGAGTAGCAGTTGACAAAATGCATCCAGAAAGTGGATGGCGGAGTGAATAATGGAAAGTTTGGGAGCATCATTATTAGAATCAGCCTTGTAGCCTCGCAGAAAACAGACGGCGCACGGGCCATATTACAGGGGCCCCGGCAGCTAGTTACAGGCACTCGCGGCGCTGTAGTCCGCAATCCGTATTGAATCCGTACCTGTAGTGGGGCCTCTGCTGTCATGAGCCAACCTCCATAACCAACATCTCTCACTTCTCATTCTCTCAGCACTTATGTGAAGGCATACATATTCTGGAATTCCTCAGCCTGCGTCTTTTTATCCTACAACAGCAGACTGTATTCCTGATGCCGATGTGGCCCCACCCATGGCGGCCTGTGAACGGACGAAGAAGAGCGCATTCGCGCCGTTTGATTCTTCCTCTTGTATGACTAACTCTCGAGGCTCGTCCACCGATTAGACCATCGTATCAGGCCAGCGTCGCCTTGATCATGGGCACCAGCTGCTCGGTCACGTAGCGCGGGTTCCGCCAGTCGCTCCAGTCGTGGTTCAGCAGCCCCCAGTTCTCGTCGAAGTCCTGGCGGCCAGAGCGGATGTAGTAGCTGCCGGCGAGCACCCAGATGGTCCAGCCGGCCTTGAGCGACGGCAGGTAGCTGGCGAGGCAGCTGGCGTACACGCCGCGGTACGTCGACGCGTCCATGGCGAAGCCGAACTCGGTCATCAGCACGGGGAAGGGCGCCGCGGCAGACGGCGCCATGGCCCCGAAGCCGTTGCCGTCCAGCGTGCGCTGCAGGCTGGCGCAGCTGCTGGCACTGTTCTGGTAGTTGTGCAGCTCCAGCACCAGCTTGTCCGCGCAGCCGCCGCTATCGGTGCAGAAGTCGGCCGCGCGGAACCGGCCGGTGCCGGGGGTCAGCGCCGTGCCCTGCACCACGGGCGTCAGGTACGTGTCGAACGACAGCCCGGACAGGAAGATGAGCAGGTCCGGGTGCGCCGCGTGGATGGCGGCCGCGCCCTGGCGCACGAAGCCGTACCAGCCCTGCCAGTTGTACGTCTTCTCGGCCGCCGCGTTGCCGCTAGGCTCGCGCGGCTCGTTGCGCAGCGACATGGACATCAGGTTCGGCCACTGCCGCCCGTGCTGGGCCATGTACGCCAGCCCGCGCGTCCAGTTGGCCACGCTGAAGTACGTGTCCCCCCACCAGGAGTTGCCGTCGTTGGTCGAGCAGCACCACTCCGCCTTGGAGATGTGGTTGTCCAGGTGCACATAGATCTGTTGCCGCGCGCACTCCGCCGCCACCGCGTCGAACACCTGCAGCCGCGTCGTCGACGCGTTGAAGCTCGGGTTCTTGGCCACCACCTGGTTGAACACCTTGGCGCCGTTGGCCGCGCCCAGGGCCTTGGTGAAGGCCGTCTGGATGGAGATATCCTTACCGCCGTTGTCGTAGATCTCGTCGATCATCTGGATGGCGTAGGTCAGGCGGATGGCGTTCATGCCCACGCTCTTCATCCTGGACACGATGGCCTCGATGCTCTGGAACTGCAGGCCCTCGGGGAGCATCGTGTCCGCCGCCCCCGGCCAGTTAGCCCCGGCGTACGTCACGTTGTGGCCCGACGCGTCGAGGATCCAGCGGCCCGAGGTGACGAGCGGTCCGTTCGGCCATGCGGCAGGAGCAGCAGGAGGAGCAGCAGGAAGAGCAGCAGCAAGAGGGGGGGCAGCTGGTTCCGCTGGTGCTGCTGCTGTAGGCGCAGCAGAGCAGGCTAGGCCCGCCAGGGCAAGCAGCTTCAACGAAAGGTGGCCGTGTCGAGACATATCGTGCGATCGCGACACCGAGGAAGCGTGCAACCAGCTCGTTGTCGAGTGCTGGGGTTGAGCAGGCCGGGGGCTTGCCAGCAGCTTCCTTCCGCCATCTCCATGCCCGCGAGAAAAGGCAGAAGGGAGACCCGCTCCCATTTAATATGAACGACTAATTTACCAGGCCTCTAGCCATTGGCACTTGGCATGTATCACTTCCGCCCATGGAGAGGACTAGCACCTGCTGCCCTCCGGCCCTTCCAGCATGCACTTACTAAGGAAGGGCCAGGGTAGGTTCCTCACCCCAGTGCTCATTCGAAAAGCAGGCTTCTCTCGTGGGGAACATTGTACTCCCCGGATATCCTACCCATGAGGCACGAACATACAAGCATACGAATGAGGAAGAGGAAGATGGAGCCAGGGGAGTGGACCAATTCTGCCGAGATAGATCTCCAATCTCCAGCGGAACCACCTCGCCGCATTCAGCCAGACAGACTTCCATGGCGAGTGAGCGGGACGTGAGCGGGACGACCGGGCCGGGCCAAGACAACAAGGACGCTGCTCAGTAGATAGTAAACTGGGGCTCTTGGCAGTATCCTAGGTTGATATATTCCTGCCTCGTAACCCAGAAAGGTAGATGTAGTCAGCCAGGGGAGTAAATTTGACTCTCTGATCCTTGAGGCTCATTTGATTTTTCCATGGGCCTATTTTATGACGTCGACGGAAGAGTCACTGTTACGGGGGGATATAAGATGAATCATTTGCGTTTGAGGCGCTGCGCATACTGGCGTGGGGAGGGTAGATATGGGATGGAAGGTGAAGGTCAGGTGAACGCTGAGTGAAGGAGGGATTACTTCAAGTCCCCCTTTCTCTTACTTCCCGAGTACGGAGCCATTTTCTACCCAGGTACGTTAGGTACGTACCTATCTATACTGAATATTCGTGGCATGTTCATTCTACCGTCCCAACAGCCTCCACTCCCCATTAGACAGCCCGCGCCCGAAACTCGACCATGGGCCCGTCCTTCATGCTCGTGAAGGTGTCGACGAGCTGGTACTCCCCAATGCGATGGCGGCCCCACTCGCGCCCCTCGTCGCCCTCGCCCGGATCGGCCACCCCGACCGCGCGGCGCAGGTCGTACAGGAACAGCACCCGCGCCAGCGCCGAGGTCATCTCCAGGTACGCCAGGCCCTTGCCGATGCACCCCCGCGGGCCGATGCTGAACGGGCAGAACGCCGACTGCGCCCGCGCGACGTCCTCGTCCGTAATCACGACTTCACCAACGTCGCCCTCCTCGCCCGACGGGGGGTACCGCGAGCCGGCCAGCCAACGCTCGGGAAGGTATGCGAACGGCTCCGGGTAGTAGGCCGGGTTGTGATGGACGGCGTAGTGCGGCGTGCCTACGACGGTGCCGGCCGGCACAGCCTCGCCGGCGATGGTCGCGCCGCCGGCGAGCACCTCGCGCGGCAGCAGTCCCCCCACGGACGGGGACAGGCGCATGGCCTCGTCGACGCAAGCGCGCAGGTACGCGCACGAGGTCAGCGCCGCGCCCTGGCGGATCTCGTCGACGGTGGCGAAGGCGGCGCGCACTTCGGCGGTGGCGCGGGCCAGCGCGGCGTGGTTGCGCGCTAGATAGAATAGCGTGGCGGCCATGGCGGTCGAGGTGGTGTCGGAGCCGGCGATGATCCTTCATGAAGGGCATGACCGATTAGCATGAGGGTCGGATAGAGATAAAAGGGGGGGGGAGGGGGAGATGACGATGGCGGTGACGGCTTACAGCAGGTTGGACTCGCCCCACAGCTCGGGGGTGGTGAAGCCCTGCCCGGTCTCCGGGTCGCGGGCCTTGAGCAGGTGGTAGAAGAAGTCGCGCCTATCGGTGTCGTCGCCCAGCTTAGTGCGCTCGGCCAGCTGCGCGCGGCTGTAGGCCATGTAGCGAGCGCGGCCGGCGGCAATCTTGCGGAAGAGGATCTTGTCCAGGCTTAGCCGATTGACGATGGGCATGGTGCCGCACTAATCCGTCTCTGTCAGCGCCAATGTACTCCTCCGAAGGTACTTGGTTGTTTCCACGCACGATCAGGTGCCGCTGGGCGGCGACGCCGACGAGGTCAATGGCGTAGCGATTGTCGGGCCGCTCGAGCATGTGGAAGGCCTTGCCGAAGCACAGGTCGCCCAAGATGTCCATGGTCAGGTAGTTGCACCAGTCGGCCATGTTACGCGGCGCCGACCAGCCCTTCCTCTCTCCGACGTCCCGGCCCGGCCCGATCTCGGCGCAGAAGCTGCCGATGTTGGCGAGGATGTAGCGCTCCATCTCCTTGATGGCGCTGTCGGAGAAGGCCTGGGCCAGCACGCGGCGCTTGCGGGCGTGCATGTCCTTGTCGCGCGTGTTGTGCGTGTTAGGCGCCGGGTGCACGAAGGCGTCGTAGAACTCGGCCTTGGCCACGTTGGCCCGGAAGCCGTAGATGTCCCGCAGCGCGCTCGCGCTGTTGAACGACAGGCTGTTGGGGCCGAAGCGCACGGTCGGGCCTGCCAGCCGATATCAGCATCAAGACGAGCGTCTCGGGGGATGACAAATAGACAGAACGACCTACCGTATCTCTCATGCAGCCGCCAGAACTCGAGGTGGCGATCGCCCCTCCAGGCGTGGTAGAGCATGTATGCGTCCGAGAGCTTGGCCAGCACCGGCCCCGGGTACTTGGCCAGCGGGTGAAAGAACAGCCGGTAGATACCGACGCATGTTGTCTGCTCGCCGCGGTCAGTATTCAGGGACAACAAGAGGAACAACAGGAGGAACAACAGGAGGAATAACAGGAGGTGTTCCGTACGTAGAGGACGGTGGAGGCCAGGAACAGGCCCAGCCAGAACCACAGGTGGCTGATGTGAAACTCCATAGTCGCGTCCAGCTGGTCGCCTTGTCTCCCCTTCCCAGTCGTGAGAGAGAGAAAGAGAGTGCACGGGAAAAAAAAGGAAAGACACGGGGGACAAATAGAAAAGAAAGTCGAAGCCGAGGGCGCTCTCCGCCGTTTTATACAAACGATTCGTCTCCCAGCTGGAAGTGTCGGAGAGTCCCCAACCACCCAGATCCCCCAGACCCCCCTTCAATGGCACCCAGCCATATCTACAGACCTTGGTAGGTGCTCCTCCGTCACCGGTTTCGAGCGAGCTCTCCCCTCAGAGGTGCCCCCGTGACGCACGCTATCTCGATCCCACTCCTCGGCTTTCCGCGGCCTAAGCGCTCCCTGTCAGCCGCCCCCGTCTTCCCCCAACGCTAACACCCCGCTGCCCCACCCTGCACTGACCCATTCCATCCCAATTGACCATTCAGTGGTTGATGGCCGCTGTATGGGGCTCCCAGCTGGACAGGCCAGCGATCAGCGGCGGACCATTACCTAACGGCCGATAACTCACAGCCCCGGACCGTCCGGATAGCCACGGTGCCATCACCACTTTCCCTCCCTGTACATAGTCCTGCCTCCAGTCAATCAGCCCTGTTTGATAACCTGTTCGGAGGAGAGGTGATTGGTCAATTACCCAACTGCTTATCCGGGCATGCAGTGTCATCATGCATACGACGTCGGAACGGCAACAGCTTGCGGGACACAATCGACAGTTGGACCGACCCTCGCCGGCTCCGTGATGATAGCTTCCATTTCCCCCCCTTCACATTAGTAGGTGAGAGTTTGTCCACATCAGTCCAGCAGATCAGTCGGTAGTATATGATACACAGAAAAAAGAAAGAAAAAAGAAGAAAAAGGCCCCGGCCGGCTCCGGCCAACCATCCATCCGAGGTTGTTTTTGTTTGCACGTAGCTACCTACCGATAGGCATGCATGCGTGACCGACCAGAACCAAACTCCCTGTCCATCCGTCCATGGATGCCCCTGGGTACATGTATTTACAATGCCGCCTCGCAAAAATGACACGGATCACGGATCCTACAACACAGCAGCCCCCCCACGTCCCCCTCCCCCACTACCTATCAGAAGTAGTAGTATCGCGGCTCGTCGAAGACGTGGTACCGGTGGTCCCGGACGCCTGCACCCCTGAACATGGCCGGGAACCGCCAGCCCTCTGGGACGTCGGCCTCGTGGACGCGCCTGTTGCGCTGCTCGTCGTCGGCCTCCCACGCGGCTCTCGCATCCAGCTCTCCCTGTGCGTCCCCCAGCCGCGGGATGAGGAACTTGGCCACCTGCAGTTCCGTGTCCGTGATGGTGCTGCGGCTGACGCGCGCGTAGCCGATGCGGCGCAGGCCCTTGAATAGGATGTACTCGCACCAGCGATCCCAGTCCGTCGGGTCCACGTCGTGCATGCCCGACGTCTCCGACACGTACGTGTTGTAGTTGCCCTCCAGCGGCCGCGTTACCAAGTAGCTGAGGAGCACGCTCGGCCGGTCGGTGCTGCCCATCAGCTGCGCCAGGTACTCGCTCTGCAACCGGCGGTCCTCTGGGTCCTCTTCCTGGCCCGAGTGGAACACGAACACATCCACCAGCGTGCCGTACACGTCCAGCGTCGCGTGGATCGCCGGCGCCAGCTCGCCCACGGGACTCGGCAGCAGGTGGTGCGTCGAGTTGACGATCGGGAACTTGGACAGTAACGCCGCCCCCCACGTGTGCTTGTTGGGGCCCGGCCCGTAGTCCACGTACATACCCAGGTCCTCTGCCAGAAATTGCGTCGTGTCGCGGTTGCCCATGATGATGCGCTGCAGGTCGCTCTCCAGCAGGCCCACCACGTCCACCTCCAGCTCCTTCAGCAGGTCGCGCATGCGGTACTCCGAGCTCCACATGTCGTTGTCCAGGCTGAAGTGGATCGTCCAGATGCCCGCCGTCAGCACTCGGTCCTCCGCGTGGTACGGCTTGTAGTCGTACGTCGGGAACCGGAGGAACGCCGCGCTGAGGAAGAGGACATTAAGGATGCCTGCTGCACCGAGGTAGTACCTTCGCTGCGGCGTCGCGACGGCGCGCTTCTGCTGTTTGCCCTTCAGTCTGGCACCAGCCGTCGCCCCCCGTGTCGACGTCAGGTTGAACACGCCGCAGCCGAGGAGGCCCATCATGGAGATCATGATCCAGTCCGTATGCTCGCGCACCAGCGGCCCGCCGGGGACGAAGGCATACGCCACAACCCACACGTGGAAGAGCACCATGAAGTTGTACACCAAGAAACCCAGCCCGAACGTCGTCGCCGGGCTCTTCTTGGCGGCGGCGCTGAGCAGCGGGAAGGAGACGGCCATCAAGTAGGTCGCCATGGTCAGCGCGCCGTAGTAGCCGAGCCAGTTCCCGTAGAGCGTGAGCATCGCTGCGCCCACGCACCCCACGCCGTAGGCCGACCACGACGCGGCGAGACCTGGACGGAACAGACCCACGACGATGCCGCCCGTCATGGCGAAAATCGTGCACCAGGCGTGGGTGTTAGACAAAGGCCCGCGGACGGGGTAGCCTTCCCAGACCCAGAGGATCATCGTGCTCGTGTCCGACAGCAGGGAGTGCAGCCCGAAGAGCAGGCCGCCGACGCTGAGGGCCGACAGCAAGGCGGAGGACCCCTTGGCGTCCCCTCCCTCCCCGCTGTTTAGCGGCACCTTGCGGGTGAAGCGCAGCGCGGCCAGCACGGCCAGGAACAGGCCCGTGCCGTTCCACCCGCCGTTTGCCGCATGCATGATCGGCCAGATCGGGTTGTTGGTGTGCCATGCAAACTTGGCGATGCTCGACATGAGCAGGCCGATGACGAAGGCGAGGATTCGGGATTCCAGCCGGCCCTGGTGCACCGACTCCGAATAGAAGGTACCAGACCAGGCGAGGCATTGCACGAACACGCCGAAGCTAACTGTGAACAGGCGGTAGGCGGGGTCCTTGACCATGTACGCCATGAGCCCGCCCAGCGAGAGCAGATGGACGATGCGCAAGTTTCCCACCACGAGGGACCGAAGCGGCTTGATTGCCAGCAAAAACGGGCCAATGGTCGACATAACCAGGGCCTCGTAACCAGAGATGCCCATGTACCACAGAGGGAAATACCAGATGGTGACGCCCAGGCTGGTCAGGATAGACCAGAACACAAAGCCGTGGTACACGTCGGCGGCAACATCCAACGCCGCGCCCCAAGTGAAGCCCGCCGCGAAGACGCCGGCCGTGGCCTTCTCCTTCTCCTTCTCTAGGACGGCAGTCGGGACGGAGGACGGATTTGCACTGCAAGCGATTTAGAACGTGGTCATCAAACTCGTTGTATTCTGTCCGTCGCGGTGTGCCAAGCCGTTGCGTCGAAAGAAAGAGGTGAGGTACAAGCCCTGCGGCCACAGTCGCACGGCCATCGGATTGGGGACGGGGCTACTTCGGAAGCCATTGCACATACCCCTGACTTATTCCCTTCGTATCTTTGACGACGAGCTCGAACGTGTCGAAGTCGAGGGCGGTAACCGCGTCGAAGGCGACATCGAACAGGACAAGGGACCACTCGAAGAAGGCGTAGATGGTATAGGCTGCAGCGATCGCGTACGCCAGACGTCAGCAACGAAGGGCATGACTGGCAGGGAGAGGACGGGGGACGGAAAGGGGGCTGCCTACCTCCTGCAATCCGATGAACCTTGTGCTGGATGAAAAAGTAGACGAGCGGCACGATGGTCCCGAAGAAAGCACCGGCGACGTATTTGCGGTACTTGATGGCCTTCGCGTTGGGCGGGCTCAGGGCGAGACAGCCAAACATCCAAGGGATCGTAGCCACGAGGTAGGAGATCATGAAAATGTCGTGCCAGTCATGGTCGTCCGTCGAGGTGACGTATGTCCAGCCGCCGCATGTCAGAGTCCGGAAAATGCCCCAGAAGGCGACGAACTTAGGTAGCGTCCGGCCGGGCTTCGCCGTCAGTAGGTACCAGAGACCGACCAGCGCAAATCTCGGACCTGGAGGGAACATCAGCAAGCCGCGCACCTCCTAGCATTCCTCCCGCATTCCTTCTGCACTCTTCTCCCGCCGTTTATCTGTCTCCAATGACAACAGCCTTCGAGCTCCCAATCCCGATCTACCCAGGCGCAGGTGGCACCGTACCGGATGTGATAGCAATGAAGACCATGAAGAAGGACCGCTCGGGGTATCGGTCGCCGATCGTCGCAGACACCGAGGGAAACCACTCTTCCGGGTAGCCGTACCACTCATTCTGGACGATCTTGTGGTAGTGCAGCGAGATGCCCACGATGAGGGCGCTGAAGAAGGCAGCTGGGGACGGAAAGCGCGCAGTCAGCGGAATAGTTCATGACACCCTCTACCTATGAGACGATAAGACTGTCCCGGGTCAGGGAAACACGGAGATCAATCCGTACCGTACGCGACAACGGTGTGCGCCCAGCTCACCCACTGCCCATTAAAGGACAGAAGTACGCCGGGCTCCTTGTCCTTGTACCGGGGAGCCATGGCACCAGCTGTCCGCTATGACAAACTAAAGCGAGGGAACACCAAAGAATGGCATCCGAACGAGGGGAGGAAAGGGAAAAGGAAAGTAGAGGCCAATTCGATGGAAATGAGTGTACGAAGAGGAAGGATGAGGAAGAATTGGGAGAAGGAAAAGGGGGGTGGCGGCCTGTTGATGCCTCGGCAGTCTCGGTCGTCGTTGCGCGGGGACATCAAGAAGTCGATGTAGCTTGCTAGCGGCTCAGCTCAGAATGGTTGAAAAGGAGACTTCAAGCTGTGCCTTGCTGTGGAGCCCCGCTAAAATGACTGCAGAAATGCTGGCATAACTGGCAGGTGGGTACCTAACTGGGTATGGTACTCTAAATTACTAGCAACTGCCACCAAAGTAATGTACCAACGATGACACCAACAAAGTACCGCGCCTCATTGGTCAGACTAGACCCCACCTCCACCCACGCCCCCACCTCCGCCTCAGCTATCGTCGATGCCTCTGACAGGACCAGGGTGCTCAACGCCAGAAGAGCTATAACACCCACCTCTGCTATTTGCAGCATGCACCTGCTAGTCTCTTACATGATTCGGCGCGGAGCCCGCGAAGGTGTTGAAGGTATGCCAATGATGCCCTTAGCTGCGTCTACCCACCTCATTCCTAAGGAATGAAGGTGGCCTGTACACCGCATTGGACTCGCTGCAGCTGGTTCATTGATGTATGCATGGCGGAGATGCTTCCAACAAAGTCGCTTAATACTCCAACGGTTCTAGCAACGTAAGGGCGTTGGTTAGGACTCTGCAGCTTACTTGAGCCGTTATGAAAGGCATCAAGTGGCACCCCTGAATACCGTGTCAGGAGAATTAGGTTTCATCTACTGCGGTGGTCCCCATCCCACCTTAAGTTTACGTTCGGCCTGGTAAATACTTATTTAAGAATATTAGTCTGCCTTGAGACTTAGTGCTTTCGCCGTACCTTAATTTACTTTCAAGCCCAGTTGAGTTCGAGCTTGAAATTATAGCTAAATGCAAGTAGTTCCTTCTTCGGCGAAGTTTGAGTTTAGGTCAAGCTTAGGTAGGAATTGATACCTAGTAGAGGCGGTAGTAAGGTAGTCTTCGCCGTACTTCCATACGAAATGACTCTTAGGAGAGATAGGGGCAACTTGGAAGCTAAGACATTCGATTTCTCAGGGACACAACTGTCTGGTATGCAAGGGAGGGGACAACGAAGAAAAGGAAAACGATATAAGCCCGGGTTAGTCCTGTTCTCTTCTATCTTTTCATGGTACTCCAGATTTCACCATCTCACTTGCACCTATTGCTTTGCACCCCCCGCTTCTATAACTACATTCTGTCTTAATCTCGACGGAATTACATGAACACTATCTTAGCTTTCCTCCAAATCAATCTCCAAAAGCCGGGGAAACACGAAGTCTGTACATCAAGTCTCTGTCGATTCGAGCAAGACAAAGGGAATCATCTATGTATTAATCGTATCTATTCCAACTCGAGCTTGCCCTGCCCTATCTGTCAAGTTATCCGCCGGGCCAAAAGGGAAATCCCTTAGCTGTAGCAAGGAAACTCTGGCTTATATTTCTCCACAGAATGGCAGGCGACCCATCCCCCTGTGTGTCAGCAATGACCACGAGCGGATCGGGATCTTCCGGCTGGGAGCACGACCCCTGGCCATCTGGATCCAGACGTACGTTTACAATTCGTGAGGCAAGCCGGCCATACAGCTGCCCCTGGGGGCTACCCTTGCGCAGCTCGGCATTTTCGGATGTGTTCGGAGTTCTACGGCAGGCGGCACGGTCTAACGGAGCCGAAGATGGAAGTGATGACCAGATGGTGGATGTCTGGGATAAGGAGGCACATATGGAGAGGAGAGCGTAGTGAGAATGCTGCGGAATTTGCTCCTCTTCCCCTTTTCCATTTTCCTTTCCCTGCCAAGTATTATTGCTCCTTCCCGCCGTTAACTCTACTCTCTACAAAGAGAGAGGAGGACTTAAGCGCCTATAGTACATTTGCTCTCAGCTGAATTCTGGGATCCATGTATTTGAGGGCGGTTAATATTTAATTAAGTGCTTTAGTTCTCTACATATAAGTACCTAGGTATTCATCTGTCTACTGCCTGATATTCTATGCACGTCCTTTGCCCATGGAGGAAGGGGATTCATGTCCATGATATGAAACAAAGATCTTTTTGATCAAAAGCGAGACAAAAAAAAAAGTGTTCTTGTAGCAACTAGTTCCTTAGTATCTCGTTCCTCTTCTCCCCTCCCTTCTGTAATTGGACTGTTTTTTTGTTTCATTTTTCTAAAGAGAAAGAAAGAAAGAAAAAGCCCTAACGGCGTCGTAGGCAGCATGTCCCCCTTGCAACACCGGTGACCTATCTATGTACCTTAGGAAGGCTGCAGTATCGCGGCCCCCTCTTCCCCACGTGTGCCAGAAAAACTGCGTGATATCCAGTGGGGATACAGTTAATGCGGCTCGCTTCTGCTTTGTCTTACCGGTGGTTAGAGCTAACTTCGAATTCCTCGGCTGCTAGCCGACAGCCTAGCTGTCGGTTGGAATATCACTCCACCCCCCTTGATTGCTTGTCGCCTTCCAATTGCCCCGGCGCCTATTATCTATCTAACCTATGCCCCCTATTTTCCACCTGTTACCTGTTACCACTACTATTAAAATGCTCTAGTGGACTTCTCAGACTTCATTGTGCCTAGGACCAGCTTACCAACGCCATCTGAATCTGGATTTGTGTCTACTGTCTATCTTTTGAATCACCTTCCCTCAAGACTAGCGTCAGTGCCTCGTTGCATCTGTTCTACTAGAACTAGTTTATCCCGTGCAGGACGGGATTCACTGGACCACTGAGTATTCCTCGCTGGGCGTTAGCCCGAGCCGAGCGTAATCGCCGCCGTCGGACAGGATGAGCACGAGACACGTACAGCCACGAAATCAGCAGCCACGACGACTTGGATGGGCGGGCGGTGACGATGCTCAGCGCAGGAGATAATACGCAGTATGACCGCCTTACCGAAGCAGCACGACCATCGTGACGGGCACGAGGGTGAGACACCGCCATAACGGATAAATGGCGTCCGAGATCTCCACGATAGTACTACCCGGCGAACTCCTGCAGAGAGGGGTAGGGAGAAAGGCGGGTTGACCGGCAAGGTCGCGCGGGTTGTCACCGCCAGTCCGTGACATAACGGGTTCTCAAACTACCTAAACACGCACACATGCGCACACATACGGATCTATACACATAAACACATACACACACACGAAAAGCGAGGTGCTTTCCGGGTTGGCTGGGGTTTTCCATTAGTGAGGAGGAACTTGGTCCCGATGGGGCTAGCCAAGCGAGCCTTATCTTGTCAGGTGCCTTTACTGTTGTAGCTTCCTGCACGCAGCTCCCTGTATGTACATGTGCACTTAGACCAAACTACCTGCCAATGTGTACATACCTTACCTACCAAAGACCTCCAACGTACGGCTTCCGTGCGTTCTCTTAGCCAGCTGCTCATAGCTGCCATCGTGTAACCCGAGACTGTCCCTCCGGCTCAGGCTCACTTCTACTGACAGCCCCCTTATCGCCACCTAATACCTCGGATAGCGCGTTTCAGCCTCGCCATTCAGCCTACGAGTGGCAGCGTTGGGAGCAGAACTGCCAACGGAGCACCATTGCGGGCACGCGTCTTATTCGCTTTGGGAGCTTCTGCCATTTGGAAATCTCCAGAATTCTTTCCGTAGGTGCTGCTGTTTGCTCGTGGTCTTATTACTCGCCCGAAATCGAAGAAACCTTGGACGACTACTTCCCCGAGGACGAGCCCTACATCCACGAGGGCGAAGCCTACATTCCCGAGCGCGAGGCCCATATCGTTCCCGTGCCATCGACCTACATATCCCCGTGGCGCAGAGTTCAGATCTGCCTGCGGTCCAAGTACTGCGCGCTCTGCCAATTCGATCTCAGCGAGAGAGAGAATATCGTGATGGGTGAGTTTGGGCCTCCAGGGTTCCCTCTCTTCATACCGCCTTCTCCTGCTGACGATGGGTGGCGAGCAGTCAGCGACGAGGGCAGCGTGTCGGCCGAGTTCCTCCGCATCGGTCAGGAGCACTGCGTGCACGGGAATATCGAGTTCCATCCGTGCCGGGCGACGTGTGAGAACGCCGACCAGATGGCCAAGGGCTACCACGCCGAATGCTTGCGGTTCGAAAAGTCGTTCACTAGTGACAGCGTCAGCAGTAGTATCATCGGCAGTGGTGGCGGCGGCGTGGGCGGCTTTCCTGACGCTCTCTTCAAGGGCACAGAGTATCTTTTCGACGCCCTGAGGAACAGTGTCGCTACAAACTGCTCGTGGGGCTCGTAGCGGACGCTCTCGCCCGGTACTACCCGGCAAGGCTGCCGGCGGAATGCTGGACCAACGTTGCCAAACACCTCGTCCGCCAGTATGCCATCGTCGCGGTTAGGACGCGCTGGTGGCTGTGGCTCCGGCTCCTGAAGGCGACCTTTTCCACCGACCCGGTCTACACGCCTATCGGCCTGTCGCGTGAACTCTACGCGCGCTATATAACCATCGACGGCCTCCGGTACACCGCCGGCCTTTCAAACGAGCCCTTTCCGGAGGGAAGCGACGAAGAGGTAGAGCTCATCTGGGAGGCCAATAGTCCCATGGCCGCCGTCTATTTTGCCGAAGATCACCTAGGCGTTCGGGACCTCGTGATCCTACGACGCCCCTACAACGCCGCGGTCGAGGATGATGGGGCTTGCGACGGCGATACCTTCAGCCTGCTGCCGAACTTGAAACAGCCTAAGCCGGGTTGCTGTTGGAAGCAGGTTGTGACCTGACCGGTAACCAACCACGAAACCGGGATCTATATTCGGGCCATATTCGATGTGCGTATTAGCCCTTCCCTCCCTCTACCTTTCTCCTTGAGCACGTGAAGCCAGTAGATGACGTCACTGTCAGGGGGCAGCACAGGCTGACCCGCGTCCTCTCGTCCTCGTAGGGCTTAAAACTGCGAGACATGGACAATAGTAGAGGCTTGGCGATTACCAGCCCCGTTCGGTGGTCAGCGCCCTCGATATCAGCCATGGAGCGCCTCCGTTCCGGCCCGCGCAGCCCTGGAAATCTAACGTTGGACCTGTGGGTCACCATATACACTCGGTCAAGATCAACAGTCCCGACATCACGGGCTACTCCGCCCTCCTCGTCAACGGTTCCATCCGGGCCCTCCATGCTCCTCAAGAAGGAGAGGATCTTTCGTATTACAAAGAGCTCGACGCGTGGGCGTTCCGTTGCACGTGGCTTATTTTCCCCGTCGCCAGGGGCGAGTCCATAAACGACATCGACTGGCGCGATAACGCCGTCAGCAGGGTATCCGAGACCGACACGGAGATCGCCCGCACCGACCTGGAGGGTGTGGTCGAGTTTGTTCCTTGCGTCTGCGCTGCCTGATCTGCGATCGTCGGCCTGCTGCTATGCTACGCCGACGGGAAGACGGAGAGCTTGGGCGAGTGCCGCATGTACTGGCTCGCAGCTGGAATCGAACCTCTGCCTCGCCCTAAGCGATGGGCCGGACCAGGCCGTGCTCGTCCGCGCAGTCGAGACTTATCCGCCTCGCAGCAGGGCCTCTTTCGGGCAGTGGCTGGACGTTCCCTGCAGAGGCGAGCTCCAGTGGTGGGCCGGCCCCGAGGTGGTGAAGATCTCCAACCGGTATGTGGAGCCCTGGCGGGGCTGAGGCGAGGAGCGAGGCTCTCGGGGCTCGAGTCGCCGAAGTGCCCTCTCTAGGTCATACAAGTAACAACCATGTGCCACAACTCCAAGGCGGCGTATCTCGGGCTCCGACTGCCCTGTGGCGCGTTCTTTGGAAAACGAAGTGTAGTCTTATGAATTAGTAATGGGGCTGGACACGAGGCCGAGAGATAGACACAGCCGGCTTGAACAAGGATCAACGTTTGTCAGCTGCCGGTTGCCGATTGGCTCGGGAGGCATTACTGTAAACCTGTGGTCAGATCGGATACCGTAGCCTTATTATGTGGGTAACATTAGCAGGGACTTCATGTTCCCGCTAGGTCAGAACCTTGGCTCCGAATCGGGCAGTGGTCACTTTGGCCAAGACTACATATCCAACCTTACCGGTCTGCAAGCTGGACAATACACTATGCAACCTTCTAGCCACACCGGTGCACTCTATCCATGATTACAGGTTGCATTCTTGTGCTGGCACCCCGCCGGTGTTGCCTGACAGACTAGGACCACCAATGGCGACACGCCCGGGGAAGGATTTGAGGGTTACGAGTCCCGTTGCATCTCGTCTTCCACCCTCCACCATCCTCCCTTACCTACCTCCTACTCCTGCTCCTGCTCCTGCTCTCCCGGAGCCGCAACGTAACGCAGCTTGAGCTGCAACTCGTGCCGTCGCCTCACCGCCTCGCCGTGTTGATCGACGCGCAGGTGGAAAGGTAGGGAATGCAGTGGCGTGATTACCAATCGTTCGAACCGCCCGTCTTCTCTCTCTTCCCCCGTCTCCATCCTCCATTCTCTTCCGCCCTTCTCCACTCCCCGCTGGTGTCGATAGTGGGCACATCCTTCCTACCCCGCCAACAAGCTCCGGCTGCCCCTCCAGGCCATGCGACAGGGAGGTTGGGACGGAGGACCCGGCCAATGAATGCCTACGGAATGGTGGCTGCTAGCACGGAGCGGCAGGCCAGGCACCTGGGCGTACTCCCTTCTCTCCTGCTTTCCCCCTGTCTTCTTCCCTTGTCCTGCCGCCGGCCGGCAGCTGCAGGCGCTAGGGCGAGCGGCATTTTCCAAGAAGTGGAGACGCCGCGAGACTTGGTAATTCGATGCGATTCGAAAAGCGTTTCACCCTCGTCGGGGACCGCGCAAAATGCCCACTCGTACGAATGTTCAATTAGTCAGCTCGGCCCAACTCCCAGTGCGGCCATCCAGGGGAGCATCAAACGTAGGGTCTAGCCGTAGGTAGCGTTGCCCGAGCGAAAAGCGCGGTTGGGGACACGTGTAGGCATCCGAGCCGATGGTGGATGAAGAGCGGAGGAGAGCGGGGTGGGAGGGTACCTAGAGGTAGTAGAGGAGGGTAGAGGAGGGGAGCGGAGGGGAGCGGAGGGGAGTGCATAAGGGCTTTGGAAAAAAAATCGAGACGTTGGATTGAAGTGAGTGGAAAAGGGATGGAAGCTCTCCGACCCGACAGCCGGTTGTCGGTGGCCGCCTTGGGCTATTTAAGCTCCCAGCTCCCCCCTCCAGCTATGCCGGCCGCGTGATATGACGCCATTCGGGAACACACAGCACAGAGCAATCGCATCATCGCCCGAAGGTCCAGACACCTGCCACTCCCACACGCAATACTGCAAAATAGCCACCCGTTCCTGCATTATTACTAAGAGACTAGGCGGGGGGGGGGGGGCGG
>JAKLNC010000008.1:205238-280115 GCA_022813145.1 Barbatosphaeria neglecta | reverse complement strand
AACCTACAGCGGGTGTTACATCTGCCCCACCATAGCGCCAAACTCTCGACAAGCAAAGCGAAAACGGCCTGCCAAAAGTCTATCGGCTGGGTCGCTGGAGCCCTGAATCTCACATCAGTTAGAAAGCTTCTCAAGAAGAGCTGGGAAACTTGGGTACGTACATGTACGGTACGCTGGTGAAGTGGGGCCCACATTTATTCATTGGTTGAAACGTCATATCGGCGCTGGCCTGAAGAAGCCCAGGCTGCGGCCAGCGCTACTCATAGTAATTGGTCAAGCAACGAAGCCCACCAATTAACAAAAGGGTCATCACCCAAAGAACTGCCCGAAACAGAGTTTTTCCTCTCCAAGCACCTTTCGGACCGTCACAGTGGAGCTTCCGCATGCAGTGGCATGGCCGCCAACGATCCCTAGCCAGTCCTTGCACTATATGTAATACTTCATGCGTTAGCGACACATGCCCACCCCACCCATCGCCTGATATACCACACCCTGCAGCAGTCAGAAAAGGGAAGACCTGATAAGGACAAATCAATGCGACAAGACAAGTAGACGGAAAGCCCTTATGACTTGAGGTAGCATCAAGAGCGGAGAAGGTGGACCTGAACTGAGGCTCAGCGGTGCCGAACTCCGGGGGGAAAGTCTCTAGGTTGGTTAGGTCTGATAGGATCATAAAGAGGGTCGCGGACTCTAGGAAGATGAAGATGGAAAGGCTATCGGATGAGGGAAAGATGATTGGCTGGATTGAATTACCTTCGAAGCTACGTTCGCCACGCGTTTCTACCCAACCACACCCTCAAAAATCTAGGGGGATAGCTGTGAGAAAAAGAAGAAAGCTTGCTCGTGCGGCTTCGGCGTAGGCCACCCGATCTAGAGAGCATGTCGCCCCAAGACGAGAAAATCTCCAAGAGCTTTCCCTCTCGCAAGATATTAGCCCCCTCCTACTCTCCCCTCTTTGCCGGTACTAGCATCTATTATCTTCCTAACTCCCTTTACACCTGCGCTGTTAGGAACACTTACCCGCACTTAATTCCCGAAAGCTCACACCGAACACCATCATGGACGCGAGGCACAACATGAACGCAAAGCCCGCCGTAGAGGCAAAGCCAACTTCGCGCAATTTCATCCCATTCGACTTCGACATGGCCGCCATCACCAAACTGGCAACCGAATACCTCAAGCTAGACAATGTCACTGCTTTCATACGAGAGCACAAGAGTCTGTCACCACCCAGTCCCTTGCCTCCCTGCACCGCACTGACAAGATCTATAACTACTTACAGGCGGAATCGTCGTCGCTACCATCTGGCTAGCTTCCCGCCTTCGCTCTTGGCTATCCATCCTCCCCCTTCCAATTCCCTCTCTTGCCGCCCTCCCCCTCGTCCTCCTCACTCTGGTCTCCCTCTCCTTGGCCACGCCGGCCCGCACCCTCACCGGCCTCGCCTACCATACTTACACTGAAACATCTTCTTCCATCACGTCCCTTACAAACAAGATTCTTCCCGTCTGGCTGTCCCGCGCTGTTCCTATCGCAGTTCCTATCATTTTACTTTTATCCGTTAGTCGCGCAGCTACGCTTCTTCTCGTGCTAGCGGCGTGGGAAATTGTAAGGAAGTACCGCAATGGTGTTTCTAGTGTTACTGAGGAGGCGGATCAGGCTATCTACTGCGCGGTATCAGCTGCCGAGAAAGCAAGTGAGCATGTACGCGAAGCGAAAGGGCTAGAAATGCAAGCCATGCAGCTAGCCGTCGCGATGGCGGGCAGGTACGACGAAAAGTCGAAAGCCACCGTTGCTGCAGCGAGGGCGGTGAAGACGGAAGTGGAAGGGATTGTGAAAGAGGTGGGAGTGTTAAGGACAAAGGTAGACAAGGTGAGAAAGCTAGTAGAGAGAACGAAGGTAGTAGCCTGGGAGGGAGACTTGAAATTGGCGGGGGAGATGGTGGTGAACGTGGGGAAGTTGATGGAGACGGTAGTGCAAGGGCAAGATAAGGTTAAGGAGAGGGTATCGAGGGTAAGGGAGTGGCTTTGGGGCTTGAATCTGGGCGAGGGTGTTGCTTAGGCGTGTCTGTAGAGGAGTTACTGGGCAGGAGAAGGTATGGTAGAGAGGGTTGAGGGGAGAAGCTTAGGAGTTAGTTTGGATGAGGGAGTTGCTCAGGCATGTACTTAGAGAATTTGTCGGGGACGGTGCAGAAGCGAACGAAATTGAATGGAAAGTGCCGGATGAGATCCGAGCTTGAGTCAGCCACCCCGCCTAGGTAAAGACTTTCCTAAGTAACCGCTTGTAGCTAGCTTTTTACCTTCATCATCATCATTTCACCACCAGATTCTATTTTAGAAAGTAGTGCTTCGAGAAAATGTAGATGCATGCAATTTCAGTCTACGCAAACTCTTACGAAATTTAAATGCAGTACCTGAGAGACAGGCTTTCCATCCCAGACATCACGCTCTCGTACCGAAGAGTTGTGGCCATCCCTATTTCTTCCTAGCCTCAGCAGCCTCAAGAGGTTTGAACAGCGTCTCAACCAGCTAAAATGAAGTTAGTGACTATAAACTTTGATGGAATCAACCGCCAACAGCAAAGGAATACTAACCCATCGGTCCAACTTCCGCTCATCACGGAACGACTTGAACTTGTCGTCAAACCTGCCTGTCCCGTTGTCATAAGTACTGCTGGTCCCCTACGTTCAACCTACCTAGAGAAGCACATACCTGCAAAGATGTACGATACCTCGGTAATTTCCGGGTTGCCCCTGAGGGTTTCTAGAAAGTCGGCGGCAAATTTCGACGTCCCGATCTGGCAGATCAAGAACTTCACGCCTGCGAACCACGCTTGCACTTAGCAGACCAAACACAAGTAAAATCATATAACCCCAAGGGCAATGGAAACGCACAATCCTTCGGATACCCCAGCCTCACCAACTCCTTCCCACACTCGATGATCACACTCGCCAGCTTGCCCTTGTCCTCTGGTTCCGGGTCCCCATCCGTAAAAATTGACACAAGCAGCGGCCTCTTCAGAGTACCCGCCGCGAGCGGGCCATATACCAGGGGCTTGAGGATGCGTTCTTGCAACGTTGTACCGATGGCCGTGTCGCCCCTCGGATAGACTGAATCGAGGGCCCTTCCGATGCCTTCGAGGTCCAGAGAGGGGGACTCGTTGGCTGTCTGGTTGATGAAGCGGAGGGCGACGCCCTCGCCATCGGGAAGGATGCGGGTTGTGATCCGCGCAACGCGTAGCACGAGGGCCATTTGGTTTTCCCATCGTTTTTCAAGAGTGCCCTTTTTGTTAACCATGGAGCTGCTGTCGTCTGTTGCGTTGTCAGTAACACCGCACGTATCAAGTGTGCCATGAAAGGGAAAATTGGGCTTCATTACCGCAGTAAATGACCTGCTGGTGCATGGTCACCTTGATGGTCTTGGGGAGGACTTCCGGGCTACCCAGATCTGTGGTGGGGTCGTTGGCAAGGTCCACCGTCTTTCTCACCATGTTCGGGATGAACTCTTTGTCGTCCTTGAAGAAGGCCTCCAGCGCTGGCGTGTCCTTGACGTAGGTGTCGACGTGTTCGATGAATTCTTCAGGTGTGGGCTCCTCCGGGCCCGTCTTCATCGCCTTCAGTGTCTGGAATGCAGTTCATTGTCAGCAGAATGTCAGTTGTTGTGCTAGTATTTTGGGTGCCGTGGATAACTAGGTACCTTCTCGACGCTCTTGTGCCGTTCCCCCCGGAACCCAAACATCTTGCCCATGGCGCCACTGAACTTGTCGTCGACCCACGAAACGCAATGGCGCACGAACGTTAGGACATTGGACGAAAGGCGTGCAAGAAACCCCTGCTCCTTCTCTGGGTACAGCGCGTTCTGCAGCGAGCGCTTTCCGGTGTTCTTCGCGACGTCAACCGCATTGAAGCCATCATCATTCTTAATATGCAACCTTGCGCCGGCCTTCGCCAGCAGCCGCACAGAATCCACATCCAGCTTCTCTATCGCCCACATCAGCGGCGTGTTGTTCTCCGCAAGGTCGCACGTATCGTCAATGGACTCCTTGGGAATGTAGGAAAGAAGTTTCTGCAGGATCATCGCACGCTCCATCGGCGTTTTCCAAGCTGCGAGGAGGAGCGGCGTCTCGCCATCCTTGCAGCGGAGGTTTGCTTTTGCACCCCGCCTGAGGAGCTTCTCGACTTGTTTCGGATATCCAGATACCACGGCGGTTGCAAGCAGTGTCCAGCCAGTGCTAGGGTCCTCGGAGTTGAGCAGGCTGGGATCGTAGCGAAGCCAGTTGTCCAGCCTGGCACTGCCGAGGGCGCCGCTGCGGGCGTCGTCGAAAATCGACATCTTCAAGGTTTCTAGGTATCGGGTCGGGTTGTGAAGAGTGGAATACGCCACCGCATCACAATGAAATGAAAGGAAATCTCCTATGTCGACTTGAGGTTGGTAGGCATATAATTCAACACGAAGCAAAGGCGAGTACCGAACAGCAGTTCCCTTTCAGCTCACCCCCTACCTGCCCACCGGAGTTCCCCGTTGTATGCGGGCAATCCGCACTTTGCTGACGACCATCACTCCGGCACACGCTTACAGGAGCTAGTGGGATCGGGCAGCATTGCAGCAACCCTGTAAAATTCAATGAAACGGTATGCGGCCTTTGATAGGCAGGGCGATTTGGCATTGGAGGTGTGGTGTGGGGGGTGGGGGCCGTTGAACGGAACAGCGCCGAAGCAAAGACTTTTGTGGACTCTCGGTATTAACTTCCAACTATTAGACACCTGGTGGGCTGGCTCGAACCCCCGGCGTAACAACGCTACGCTCACGCCCCGTGAGCCGACGTCGAGGTGCCGAAAGTTGTGATGAGAAGGTAACAAGTTGAGTTTCGCTTCCGTCTCCTTATGATCTGCAAGTTTATCAGTGTACCTATTACCTATTACCTACCGAACAAGAGAATTAGAGCATTAAAAGACTGTCAGAGAGCCTATTATCTCCTTTGCCCGAAGATGAAGTTCTACGGAATACCACATGCTCCTCCCCAGTTTAGGAAGAAGAGCTAAGAGTGTTAGGCAACCAGAGCCTGGCTAGTATCAAGACCAGGGGTGGCTATATCGGGATGCAGCAGCCCTTACCCCGAGATTTTGACATGCCGTGTTAAGCGCAGCCTGGCGACACCCATCCAACAAATCCCCACTGCCGTCTCGTTGGGCTGTCACCCAACCAGGCTCTGAGTTTTAGGCCTGGAACAGCGCAAAGCCAATGAAGGGATATAGTTAAGACTAATACAGACCCACTGATCTAAGTTCAAAAAAAAAATCAGGAAAAGGACCAGGCTGGAGCAACCCTGGAAGTCCGGAGGCCCTGTAGCTGGAAAGTGAGGCTTGCGGCGCGCCGACTTATCAGAAACTAGTATCAGCAAGAACGGCCTATCATATCGGAAGGAAGACCCGCGTGGCCAAGGCCGATGCAAAACCCCGACGGCTGAAGGAAGCCGAAGAAGGAGGAAGAAAGCCCGTAGTAGGCTCGGGCCTAATATTATGCCAAGCTTGGGACGCATCCCCTTCGACGGGAAATTGGAGGATAATAACGAACTAAGTCTATGATTAGCAGAAATTGGTACCTTTTTCTCCAAGCTCCCTATACGGCTATCAGCACACGCCGTTCAGAACGCGTAGCTGGAGCCACGTTGCATCATTATGGCAAGTGCTGTTATGCATACCTTAGTTGAGGAGGCACTGAGGGGGACGGTTTGGATGCCCCTAGCGTGGTACAGGCTGCTTGTGACCTGGTGTGGCCGGTTGCCAGGGGTAGTAGTCATACCGGGCCTACTCCCTTTTCGCAAGCTATTGCCATGCGCGCCTCCCCCATTTGGGGCAAGCGGGCATTGTCCACCACCTTGGTGCCCCTCTTGCAAAGGCGTTTCTGGCTATTCTTGAGGCCCTACGGATGTCAGACACGCACCGCCGACAACGCGAGGGCCTTACCTATTCCTACCCGGGTACCTATGAGACCGGAGATCTTTGCAACTGTGTTGTGGCCGCCGAGCTGATCGACTCTGCCGCTGTTGAGTTAGACTTCGACAAGCTCCACTACAGCTTGATAATTATGTGGGAAGGTTGGCTGGCATAGATGCCTAGAAATTGATGCATGTGGCACTCTTAGCGACGCAAGGGATGGACCTCCCCGAAAATGTAGGACGGCGCCAACCTCGCACCAGCCAGAAGGCGTCTTTAGTAGAACTAGTCACGTGATCTATCTTAGTGGAATCTTAGCTACCTAAGGTAGGTAGGTACGGTTGCGCAGAGATTTAATTAGGACGTTGTTGAAACTTAACCAGGACGACGCTGAGACAACCTAGTAACCTCGACTAGATACCCTCTAAAGCCGGAAACGTAATAAGAATGAATGCCCCCGTAGATTAGGTGGATAGTTCTGCAATGGTTAATCCAAGCACTAATTCCAAGCTACCGCTTAATGGACTGCCACTATTATGAGCCCTAACTTTCGCCCTTGTTCTTCAAGCAAGCACCCTTATATCCTCCCTTGTAGGTAGGAGAGGTCGCTACAAAAACCTACATGAAGCAATACACGAAAGCTTACAAATACTCAGCTATCGTGTCAGCGTCTCTCATATCCACTTCCGGCGCTATGGTTTGCTATTGGGAAGGCAAGAAAAGACGATCTATTGCAGCATCACGAGCTCCGGCTCCGGCTCTGGCTCCGGCTAGAAAGCCTCGCCATTTACCAAGTTTTGCGTCAAGCATCAGCTTGGCACGCTCAAAATCAATTAGTATAACACGGCCGGTCTCGCTGTTCCACAACGTATTTGGCGGCCGAACATCGCAGTGCACCACGCCCTGCGCGTGCAAATCTCGCATCGACCTGACGAGCTCCTCTCCGGGCTTCTCTGCAAGCTCCCCACGAACCTCTCCGAAAGGCTTGCTACCTGATGCCCCCGCCATGACCGTGTCCAGGGCATCCCCGGCCCAAGACAAAATACGTATGTGGACAACGTAAACGTGGAAGTCGTAGTAGTAGATTTGACAGAGGTTACGATAAAGGTGGATGGACACCAGAAAATGGGGTACGCAAGTAAATCGCCTCTTGGTCCTCGAGACATAGCACGTAAAGGGCTGCCGTTCCCTTGGCACGACGGGCTGGGAAGGCCCTGCCGTACTCAAGAAAGCTAGACCAGATCTGCGTGCGGCTGGGTAGTATCTTGCCGTTCGGCTTGGTCGTCGCGCCCTTTGTAGTAAGCGCGTTATTCGTTTCAATGGCCAGGCAGGTAAAGAGAAAATCTTGGCATGCCTTAAGGTAATCGTCCAGCGTGATCTCGCGCATCCTCAGGCCCTGTTCTTCGACGCGCTGCTGCAGCCGCCGCAGCTATTCTCTAAGCCCGTCGTTACTTGGTTCAGCTGCCATCGTGTCACAGGGCTTTGTCACGCTGTGCTGCGTGCTTCATTAAGCGGAGTTGCACCTGAGGTAACCAGGCGAAAGGGCACGGGGCGGGGGTGGGAACAAAGACGATTTGCATCATAGAATAAAACAGGTGAAAGATAGGCGGCTCTTTCATTTCACTGTGACGATTACCTATTTCTGGCACCTTAATGCTCAACTCCAAAGAAATCAAGCATCGGGCTACAATAAAATAGACAATGAAGTGTTACGGACGAGCTTTCATCGAGGTTGCCGAGTTCGGCTGGGCGGAAGAGCATCATGACGTGACTTCACGCGCTAGGTCTCCCAAAGGGATCAGCCTACTCTGCATATATTACACACATAGGTACCTACCTATGTGCCTATGTAGTTGATCTAGCTTACTGTAGGGCCGACATTGGCCCTGTTATCCTCATCATGCTATCCCTATGCGTCTCCCTGGCCATCGCCTGATTTACTGCAGTAATCGAGATCTAGCAAGCTTCAGAGACGAGGCATTATTAGGCAATGTTTGGGCCAAGACCCTCGGTACGAGAGCCGAGGCTTTGCCTGTCTTCCGATCGACGGTGAAAAGGAACTCGTCGAAGCCCACGCCCCCATACGTGAGCCCGTTTGCCGAGCCCCACGAAGCGCACTCCTGTGAGAATGGACCGGCATCGGAGACCTGGGGTGACGTGAAGATGGCCCTCCACGCGACGACCTGGGTGCGCCGGCAAGTTGCGTTTCTCAGCCCGGCGGGGTATAAGTTCACGCTAAGGCTCCCAGCGTCGCTCAGGCCCATGATCCCCGCCAGAAGTTCCATCACATCCACTCCCCCATATGTCCAGTTGCTGGCAACTAGGCCCGGGCCGTCGCCCGTCATGGAGATGACGATGCTCGAATTGGTGCTTCCATCCACGTACGTTCCCGCATAGGCAGCTTCGGCCTCGGCCTTGGCCGCGGCCCACAGCGCTGGTACCCACGTCTCTGACACAATATCGGAGAGAATGCGCACCGCGTTGATGCTGTCTGGGCCTGCGCCGAGGACACTGAAGCCAACATCAAAGTCGGGCAGGAGCGCAACGGTAGATGCGTACATCCCCAGGTCGCCGGCCTTGGTGTACATCCACGATACGGGTTCCCCGGGCGCACGCATGATCTCCCAGGGCGCGCCGACGGCAGCTTCGGGGTCGGAGAGAAAGGAATGCGGTTTCATCCAGCGCCTGGTTTGGGCTGGGCTCAGCTGCGTCGAGCGCAGCATGGCCGTGCCAACCTTTCGCATGTCGTTGATGGAGCTGTAGTAGCCGCCAGCGGGAGACTCGTCCAGTGCATCGGCGTCCCACCAACTGACAGTAGCATTGATGGGGATGATGGCCGTCGTGGTGGACGGGGGCACGGTATAGTACGTCGATGTAAGATTGAGGGGCTCCACCAGGAACTGATGGAAAAGGTCGTGCATCGCCTGGCCGGTGATGTTCTCCAGGGCGTACGTCAGGATCTGGTAGGCGGCGTTCGAGTACACGGGCGTGTGGAAGGGTGATGAGAAGGGGTGTTGCGTGGGGAAGTCCTCGAAGAAGGCTTCGGCAAGGATGCGATGTCAGCGTCTAATACTAGTCTGTAGAAGATGGCGGAGGGGACAGCATCTGTCGCCTACCTGTGCGGTTGCAGGGGACCATAAGCCTGGCAGGATCGCCACAAGTGGAATGGGCAGTGCCACCGGTATTGGGGATTCCAAAGGACTCTAACATCTCGGCCAAGTCTCCCGAGTAGGCAGAATCCCTCGCGATGCCGGCTAACTGGCTCGCCAAGGCGCCAACCGTGACGGAACTCCAGTCCACGCGGTCAACGTCGACCGTGTTGCCCTGCAGCCGGGCGATAGTAGCTAGTTCCGGGACGTAGTCGGTGATTGGACTATTCCACGAGCCGTCTCCTGCTGCGGCCAGGTAGATATACACAGTCCACAGCTTGGAGACACTTCCCAGCCGATAGGTGGTGTCCGAGTCGACCGCTTCCACGCCGACTGAGCGCTGGCTGGCGAGGAGCTCCGGGGTGTGGTGGAAGGTGAACAGGGGAGCATTGTCGTCGCCGCGGATAGAGTAGACTTGAACAGAAAATGCGGTCATGCTCGAGTCGAACTGTCCGTACACCGTTGACGTGTTGAGCGCACTCTGGACCTGGGCAAGGGTGTCGTTCTCTGCTGAGGCAACAAAACTGCTCGTAGCCAGGTTGGAAGGTGCCGGGTAGTTTGCGCCAATCAGCGGGCATGGCTTGGCCTGAGCAGGAGAGACGAGGAGAGGAAGAACCGCAGCACCGACGGCGATGGCGCCGATGGCGTTTCGTTGGCCGACCATTGCGGAAGGAACGTATAATAGGTATTATGCAGGAAACAGGTTGCGATTTCGAGAAGAAGGAGATTGAAGCCACGAGAAGGGATGGAGCAAGTTGCCGACAAGAAGAAGGTGGAAAGGCTTTGCGAGGCCGTCCTTATATCCCCCCCTTCACCCCCTGCCTGGCTCCCGTCCCCTCTGCTTCCCAAACTGCACGGCCACAGCGGAGTATCATGGCTTTCGAGATCTTTAATGTTACACCCATGTTATTGAGCCTCGCCGGACTAGCGCCGACGGGGTTTCCGCCCCTTTGTGGTATCCGTTGGGCACGGAACCTCTATTTATTTTTGCTGATGAAGCAGCTAAAGGGATGGCCTTGACGCGTTCACGACGCCGCTGCGGCCGTTCGCGATCCTGCCCGGAGACCCACAGTGCGAGCGAGCCAATTAAGCCCCAACGCCGTTCCCCGTAAGGATTACCTCCCGGAATTACGGGGATGCTGGTGGGCCTAGTAGGGCTGGCGCCACCTGCTAGTGTCCACAGGCGTGCGGCACGGTTCGGACTGTGGGTCTGGCCGATGCACCGCCTATATGAGAAGAACGACCTTTCCAGCAACCCGGCTCTTCCTCTCCGGCACAATAATCTTCATGCTTTCACGAGCCGCACGCTAAGCACGCACTCAATACTATTAGCAGATTCAGTTGCGCATCTACCTAGGTAGCGTTCCCGCGCTAGATGCAAGTAAATCAAGCAGATCATGGTGGCTGATCCCGCATCTCGGCCGTTCGGTAGACGACTCGGCAACCGCAAGGACAGAACCGGATGCATCACTTGCAAGTAAGCCTTGCTCGGCCACACCTTTCTCTTTTCTTTTCCCTTGGCGCTATCTAAAGTGCCTCCCGCGTTCCGTGTTCAGCACCAAACGGTGGCGCCGCTGACATATGCTCACCGCTTCATGATAATAGACAGCGTCGCGTCAAGTGCGATGAGGGCAAGCCCTTGTGCCAAAGGTGCACCTCCACCGGACGAAAGTGTGACGGTTACGCGGGGTCGGAAACGCGCTTGATCATACGGGGTGGCGAAGGCCCGTCTGCCGCGACTACCGAGCTATTTCTCTCACCCGGGGTGTCGGCATTGACCGGCATCGTGTCTAGCGTCGAGGAATTAGAGGCCTTTCACTATTTCACGCATCGCGGATCCTCCTGCATTGCGGGCCCCACGGACATTGACTTTTGGTCCCGTCTCGTTCCCCAGCAAGCTCACGTCGAGCCCGCAATACGTCATGCCCTCATAGCTATTGGCTCCCTTCTTCTCGGCCGCGAGGATGGTACAGGGCCGCTAAGATTGGCATTCGATGGCGGCGGCCGAACGGCGTTCGCCGTAAAACATTACAACAGGGCGATACAAGCAACAGTCCTGGCCATTGGTCGGGGCCGGGGGCACCCCGCGCTGGCCGCCATTACCTGCATTCTCTTCTTCTGCATCGAGGGCCTGCAGGGCCATGAGTACGAGGCTCTCAACCTTTTCGAGAGTGCAAGACGAGGACTGGAGTCCGGGGCTGTTTCGACGACAACACTCACTCATCGCTCAGCTACTATGCCCGATCAAAGCGCCGAGGCGATCTTCGCCCGAATGGGTATCCAGGTTGGCATGTTTGGGGGTATGCCGGCGGATGATTGGAGACTGCGCTGCCAAAACGGCCTGCTTGCCCCCATACCTATCTTATCGACTGATCAAATCGAGTCGATTTCTCAAGCGCAAAACGAGTTCTCCGACCTCGCTAGTCTCGTTCAGCATGTTGCGGTTCTTAAATGGTCATCTGACCCCCGGCTAACGGACTTGGGTCCTCGTCGACAATCCCTCGAGGTAGCGCTCCAGCAATGGCGCCAGCGTTTCGATCGGTTCAGGAGTACAAGAGGAATCTGTCCTGGCCCACACGAGACGATGGCCCTATCTTTACTTGCACAGCGCCATCTCATGATCCAGATGTGGCTTGCTGGAAGTGCCGGCCGTTCCGAAATGATATACGACGGCTACACGGGGACGTTTGAGGCCCTCGTCCTTGAGGCCAGCTCGTCGATCGAGCTGGTACAGGCGATCTGTCAGGACAGAGTCGCCCCCTTCACTTTCGAAATGGGCTTTATCCCCGTGCTCTATTGGGCGGCACTGAAATGTAGGCATCGCGTGCTTCGCCGCCGGGCTCTGTCGCTTCTTCGACGCGCTCCCGCCCAGGAAGGCCTCTGGTATCGAGACATAATGGTTCAGGTCATCGAAAGAGCGATACAGCTCGAGGAGTGCCCTAGGGTGGGGTGGCACGAAAACACGGACTTCCCCCCTGAGGAGCTGAGGATCAAGGACGTTAGGATTGAACTCCGAACTGTGGTTGATGGAAAGCAGGGTGATTTTGCAGAGTTCTATACCCTACCCAACGGACTAGATAATGCTTGGTGTGTCTCTAGAGAGTTCTTTATTGTCGGACACTGAGAGCTCAGCAATTCCCTCAACGTCTCATGGTCCTTCCATTTTACCCGACCGCACTGCTGCTTCACAGAGGGTATTGCGTACTCAGACTGTCAGCCCCGTACCCAACCTTCAAATACAACCCCGAATAGACCAAGCCCCTCCCCCCCCCACCCAAACGTCTCATCCGGACAGACGGCTGTTAGAACTCTCTGACTCCATCCTTGACGACATACTTGCCAGTGTCTGCATCTCTTTCACCCTCTACTATAGTCCTAATCAGGCGCCCACCGATACTAGGGTGTCCTGCTCCCTTCTCGATAGCAAGCTCCCTGAGGTCACCGAGATCCGTGGCGAGGAGACCAGGGCCGACCGACCAGACCTTGACGCCATCGCCACGCAGCTTGAAGTGGTAGTCGAGCATGAGCATGTTGAGCGCCGTCTTCGAGCAACGGTAACCGATCGTCTCGAAGTCCATCTTCTTGGGCCAGCCGAGATTCAGCTCGTTCGGCAGCGGGATGTCGCCTTTTGCGCACATGCTGAAAAGGCCGAGGCCGGAGATGAAGATGAGCCTGGGGTCGGTAGACCGGAGTAGCAGCGGGAGAAATGTCCACGTCAGGACGTTTGTGCCGGCCACGTTAACATTGTAGGAGCCTATGAGGGACTCGCGCAGGGAGGTCTTGCCGCGGATGAACTCGATATCTTTTGTGAGGCCTGCGGGACCGAGACGGTTAGTGGGCAATGTGGCATAGTACTGGATTGGAAACAAGAGTGGTCATACCGGCATTGTTGATCAGAGCATCAATGCGTCCATGAGCCGCCTTGACTGTCTCGAAAGCCTTCTCGATAGAGTCATCGTCGGCCAGATCGACTTGCACGGCCTCAACCGTGTTCGCAGAATCGGCGCAGTCCTTCCTCAGGGTTTCCACGGCTCGCTCGCCCCTCTCCAGGGAGCGGCTCCCCAGAATGACGTGATAGGGCTTTGGCGACTCGATCAGCGCCTTGACGATCTCGTATCCGATACCCTTGTTGGCGCCCGTCACCAACGCAATCTTTTGAGGGGCCATCTCGTCCGATTCGAGTTTTTGGGTTCCGTCAAGGTAACTATCTCTACCCTTTTACTGTGGGATGTAATGGTCACTCCCCCAATGTAGACCGCAAGGTTTACTGAGCTACCTATTATATACATTCCCCTTTGCCCCCAGTGGCACCGTGATATCAAGCAGGGCCTTGCCTCAGCGGTCTGCCTCTTCCCGGATTTAAGAGGCGAAAGGTCCGCACTCCGGAAGGAGGAGGAAGAAACGGTCTGTCGGCACGTAGTCTTCGGGAGGTTTCTCGAAACGGTATAACGTATATCAGGAGAAGGCGATGTGATTATTGCTTGTTGCTTCTTTGTATACGACGGTGTCGTAGTTATTGCTGCCGACGGGAGACTTGCTAGTGGGGTTATTTGGGAGGTTTAGTGGCCTGCCTGCGATGCAACCCTTGAAGTGAAGTCTAAAGCCGCATCCGGGTTTACGCAATGAATGTGCCCGATAGATCCGAGGGAGTAGGAAACCCAAAACTCCGTCCTGCCGATCATGTTTATGGGCTTCCAGCAGGCAGATAGATAGCTAGCATTGGCTCTTGGCAGAAACATCGAAGGGACGATTCAATCAATCCCTTCTAGCGATTAACGGAGGATTTCTTAGTCCTCACGCTCCTCTACCGCTACACTAAACACAATTACGATATTCTTCCATCAACGGGTGCGCCGTTCGGTGGAAATAATGCCCGCGTACCTTTACTATTACAGAGGTGAAAGCGCCTGCCTAACCTACCTACCTAGGTGTACAGTAGGTAGGTGGCTCCAGGACATGTAGAACATTTCCTAGCACAATACGACCCCCTTATGGGCAACATCGCTAACACCCCTAACGCGAGGACAGGATCTGCGCAAGAGGCTGAGGTCTCCGAGCATCTGAAGGACCAGTCCTCTTTCGTCTTCTTCACCAGTTAGTGCTGCCTTACGTCGAGAATGTAGAATATATGTATGTAATATGAAGTAATTTTCTTTGTCCGACGAAATCCCGGGCCTCGTTCGCCCCGGAGCGTCTTATGCCCCCGTGGAAGCCATAGGTATCTTACCTAAATATCATCATGACGTTGATATCGTCATCATTCTTACAGGTAAGGTACTACGTGCGGGCCTCAGGTTTGCACGTAAATGGCCCGGCATAATTCAAGGCGCGGTCCGGCCTTTTGCCAATCGCCCAGAACTTACCTTTCATATTCTTTACCTGAGGGGCTTCATCAAAACAAGAGTATCTTCACGAGTAATACAGGTAGGCTTTACCTTATTTCACACACATTACAACTGCCCGTTTCTCGAATGGATCATGACTTGACCTCATTCAGTACCTTACCTAGGTACTTGTACCTAAACTACCTACCTCACACTTCTGGAGTCCGATCACATGTTGTTATTTCTAGGTAGTGTATAATATCCTAGCGCGAATTTCACTATGACACATAGAGGTAGCCGATAGAAGTAGATTCTGAGCCCGTCTCTTATTGCATGTTCTCGGAGTAGTGACGCTGAGTGACCATACGTGACAGCTTATCTGTGAAGTAAAACCCGCTCCCTAAGATGTGCATGACCGCAACACCGGAAAACTTCCACTCAATCTCATATCAGCGCCAATGATGTCTCGAATATAAGCAAGCGCAGCTGGCGACGCCGACCACGAGTGCCACGACGCCTTGAACACGTTGGTAACTTCCGGCGAGCCAGGCGAGGATGTCGTGAGAACCGCGGTCGCATATCGCCCACGTTCCAGGATTGCCGGCCAGAAGTGCTTATTTCGCTGTCTCACTGAGGTATGCATTAGTAGGACTTGTCACAGCAAGTCGGCGACTGTCTAGCTGTAGTCGGCTTCGGCGAGAATGTCGGGTTAGCGCGACCAAAACGTCGCTGAGAGCATACTCCTTAACGAGCGCCAGCTTTTGATCGGCAGCCAGTCTCTGATGGGTAGTCGCGTTCTGGACCTCTGTCTGCAGCATCTGAACGTCGAGCAGCAGTCGAACTTTGAGAAGCGTCATGGCGACGGAGAAGGACAAGCTAAACACGTGGACCTTCTCGAACGCGTCCTCTCCCCTCAGGTCCAGAAATGGCAGGCCCATGTCACATCAGTCGTAGCCGCCAGCCGAGCCCTCCACAGCGTCCTACTTGACGAAGTCGAACGCCTTTTGGTCACGTCCGAGTCGCAGATACACTGCTGGCACGAGGTCGCGATTACCCACGTTGTCGGATCGACAGAGGCGCAGCATGTCAAGGGCTTCCCCAAGTGCCGGCTCTACGGCCTTGTCCGTGACAGTATCGAGGAGTACGAGGGTGAGATCTGTCTTCGCCTGTATGTAGGGTCGCGTATCTAGAATACCCCTAAAGTGCCCGACGGCATTCTCGAAAGGGTTGGCCAGCATGAAATATCGCCCTCGGAAGAGCGGAGGGTCGCTTCCTCACGAGCCCTTGGGCGCGAGCCTCCTTGACCGCCTGGCAGGCCTTCTCGTGCGCCGGCTGGTGCTCGCGCTAGTGGCCGATGCCGCAATACAGGGCCACGGTGCAGTTTGAGCATCGCAAGAGCCCGGTGGACTGACGGCACCTCGGGATGTTGCACTGGCGAGAGGCGAGATTGGTGCTGCGTTGCGGCATCTTAAAGTCCAGCTGGGCGAGTAATGCGATGGATTGCGAATGAGGGCTTCGAAAAGGCGCGAAGGGGATTTTCAACGTTTAAATGGTCATACAGAGCGCTTCTTCCAGGTCGGTGGGACTTGGCTCTTGCAGGTGGCGCTTCCAGCTCGCACATGCGTAGGTGCTCAGGCGAGGGGCGGCCACAAGGGGATAGCAATGATGTTGCCGGCCGCCTCCTCAAGTCAACAATTGCCGGCAAATCCGCCTGGCGGGACACACATCACGCGATACAATATATACGGGCACACTGGCGTGGCTAGGTACTAATACTTATATAGCAAAGAAGAACACAGTGCGCCCAGCGGCGAAGAAGACAAGGGATAGAAACTGGTCACGCTGGGTACAGTATTGAAGGCACGCGCGTGGATGAACGTGTTGAAACAAGGTATACATGCACGCCATGTGCGTCAACTACCTAGGTATGTACATACATCTATTGCGACGGTCCAGTGTAAGGATAAACCATATCAGGACAGCCAGTGCCTCCGCAGCACTCAGGGGCTGTATAGTACATGGAAGTGCATTCGTAGGAGTTATCATTGCCCTCATCAATGCTGCCGAAAACAAAGATGAAAGATACGGTCGCGCCGGCGGTGGGCACCAACTCAAGATCGTCGGCATACAAATAATTGGTGCAGATCCCCGTAATCGAATCGTACGTGCCGGCAGTGGCGAAGCCGTTGGAGTCGGCAACCCCGAGGCAGGACTCGAAGCTCTCCTGGTGCGCATTAAAAACTTCAACATTAATCCCCGTGGGAATGATGTAATGGTAGCAGTAGGTGGTCCAAAGGCCTTGGGAGAGGCCGTTTGCAGGGACTTGGGCCTCCTCGGAGCACCACGGCACAACCGAGACCGTGCTTGCCGTGGCGGCGGAAGTGAGGGTGAGGGTCGATGAGGCGATGACGGTCTCCTCGATAGTGGCGGTGACGGTTGTCAGCGTGTTGCTCGTCACGATTGTGGAGACCGACACGAAAAGGGTTGGTGTGACCGTTAACGTCTCCGTGACGGTTGTCACGGGGGCCGCGACGGTCGTGGTGCTCAGGCTCACGCCCCAGCAAGAACAGGCGCTGCTGTACCGTGCAGTCCCGGAACAGGCGGAAGCATACGTCGGCACCACGGACGGGGATACGGTTTCTGCAGGCTCTGCAGGCCCTGCCGAGCGCTTGTTAACCGGCACTACCGACACGGACGTCGACGTCGATGTCGAGGTGGCCGTGCTGGTGCTCGTGCTGGTGGTGGTGGTCGTCGTCGTGTCGGATATCGTGGTAATCTCAGTGGTTGAGGTCGAGACGACGACCACCTCCGTGGAGGTCAGCTGGACCGTGGCGACCGTATCCGTGACTGTCGGCGCCGACGCAGTGACGGTGACGTACACGGTTGACGTTGCCGGAGTCACGGTGACAGAGAAAAACGAGCTGCAATCGGCCCTGTGCTGCGCAGTCAGGCTCGCCAATCTCGTGCCGGTGACAGCGCGGGCGCAGTTGTCCTACACGGAGATAAGCATGCATGCGCAAAGGGAGCAAGCAGGGGGCAGATCTGACTGAACATACCGCATTGCAGCCCTTCGCCCTGCAGCTCCCGGCCGCGACGAGTTGCCCGGCAAATAGCCACAGGCCAGCAACTGCCTTCGCTATTGCGGAAGGCATTTTGTCATTCAAGCCACAATATTATGATGTTTCGGACCCAGCGCCACGAGTGTCATAACCGCTCCCTTGCGCAGCGGCAACGCAGGCACTTAAGTACAGGTACCCGTACGACTGGGGACTTCATAATTACCTGGTACCAAACTCAGACTCGATTCGGTCCCCCCGACCTCGGCATCATCATTGGTCCCTTCTTTCTCGGCACCCGTCGCTAACATGACAGGGGCGTCCTGGGTCCATGTAGGGAGGTAGTATTTCGTATTGGCGATGGCCCCCTACACAAGCGTGCCAATAAAGCGCACTGCCACACCAGATCAGTAGATGTCTATGAACCTTGCGTCGCGCGCATCGCATTTCCAACCCCCGCGTCGCCTTTACGTTGCCGTACATATTCTTCAATGTATGCTATAATAATGGGAGATTGGCTGGCTTATTTTCTCTCTGCAAGAGGTTTGCTTATCCCAGACTCCTTTACTGTTCTCACAGCTGAACACTTCATACGTTGCGCTCTCTCGCCTTAGGCATGATGGGTCTGTTCGGGATAGCCGGGCATTGTAGGTGGACTGGCGTGCATTTCGTAGGGGTTGTTGCGGCCAATAGAGACTATCCCATCCAGAGGAGTATGTCACTTGCCCAAATACTCCACGTAGTCTAGCGCGATCTCCAGTCAAGACGCTCCCTGTGCATTAATCGCATCGCGCTAACCTCAAAACATTTTCAGTGCTCAATATTGGACATCCGACCAGAAAATTCGGGATGTTCAAGTTGCCGGACACCCGAAATCAAATCGCACTAACCGTAAGGAGTGTGTAATCTTCCTTACTGGACACGCGATAAACTGCTTCATTTGCCGATCAATATTCCTCATAAGGCAATCACTCCGAAGGCCGTCTGCCTTACGGATCCGCACTCCTCGACTTCGTACTCCACAAAGTCTTATCCGTGCTTGTACAAGTAGAAAGCATCGGCTCTGCCCCTTCTCCGCATACTAGTAGAGTACTCTGAGGACTTCGTATTATCGAGTACGGACTAGCTTCGAGGCCCTCAGCTCTCCCGGCAATGAAGTTGCAAAAATATTGCCCAATGGATCGCAAGTGATTGTCCCAACCTTTCTCGAATGCAGCGCTAAGCAGGCGTTAAAACAGTAGGACACGCGCTGCGCTAAATTGGTCCACGGAGTACTCCGATCGCCGCGCCTGGCTGATAGGCCCGATTAGCACAGCTAGCCAGCTTTATTTCAATGTGCTCTTCGTTTTCCTTCGTGAGTGGGCTAACGCCGCCTAATACAAATGAAAGGGGAAACTTTTTATAGTGTCTATCACGGGGCTAGCTTGAGCCACGGCTCCAGCCACGTGCCTTATGCTTGCTGCCTGAGCATGCCAGGCGGCAGCCATGCAAATAAACTTTTTCACCTCCAGCTTTAGCTTCTTCCTTCCTTCCTTCGTCATAGTTGAATCAACGGTTCTTCTGCTCTTCTAGTCGCCGTTCTAAAGCTAGGCTGGCCCGGCCTAGCTAGGTGCATGCAGCTCGTGACAGTGTCTTACAGTTGTGGCAGTTTACCTAACCTTGAGAACCGACCGGCCAGCTACTCCATTGATCCTACCCTCACTCTTTGCTTGTGCGGCAACCACTTCTTGGGGTGCACGTCTGGCTGTAATAGGTACTAGGTACGTAGGTACGTAGGTGAGAAAGTACGGATTACCTAACGTCCGTATTGAGGACAAACCTACAAGTATCTACATAGAAGTTCCTAGGGAGGTAAGTCGCGTTGTTAACAGCCTCCCGAGCACGACTCGACCTTTGCAACATGACGCTGAAACTAGTCTGCGACATTTTAATTAGAGCCTACATATAGCAAGAATAACAGCATCCGTGTCTTTCTCAGCGCTCACGTCGCCGACGTACCCCAACTTTCCAAGCTCGATATTCACAACCGCAATCATTGCCCCCCGTAACGTTCCCACTCAGGGAGCGAAGACGTGAGACTCGATGACCGAGATTTCACTCGTGATATACTAGGCATTTGCAGAGGTGACGTTCTTCATGAAAATCCCCTTTTGGTCGAACTGTGGTAGGAGCTGCGTGGCCAGGTTGCCGCCCATTGCCTCTTGGTTAAGGACCAACGTGTCCGGTGGTAAGAACCAGCCTACCATGACAAGGTTTTCTTGCTTCTTCGGTGGCCATCCTTGCATAGGTATCTTGATTCATCCACTTATAATTCGTTAGAAGTGTCACTACAGAAAAGGAGCATTTCGAGGAAGTAAGGAGCTAATGTTACAACCGGCCTTACTGACAAGACAGGAAGCAGGGGCTTACTTGGAACAGTAAGGGGGCAAGTCCGAGATAATCACAGGTTGTAGTTAATAGGGCGTAGTAGCTAGGAAACCGTGCTTGGATTAACCACTACCGAAGTTGACTATTCTATCGCGGGGGAGTTTCCTTCCATATTACAGTTTCCTCCACCGTGGTCTTTATTCACATTATTACTCTCCCATAATGAATCATAGTGACAGCGTAGCGAGGGCGTAGTGAGGGCGTAGTAACGGCGTGGTAAACATGTAGTAAGGGTCTTACTACGTTGTCCTATGTGGGTTTTGCCCTATACACCGCCTTCTAAACAGGGTTGCGGTGTAGTCATGCCTCGGCAGTTTCTGAACGGTGATTAGCACTTAGTGGCATCTAACACCTGGCATGATTCTTACGACCTCCTCTTTCCTCCCGTTTTATCTCAAAACGCCCTAGACGTAATAAACGCTGGCATCGCTCTTATGCCAACGATTCGTGACAACAGCCATGAACCGCCAAACCCACTTTTGCACCGGTTGCAGGTCTATTCCGTGGAACAGCTCGATGCCACTCTGCACCGCTCAGGAGTCGCTCCATCAATTTCTCAAATCCGCGCCTGAGGAGAAATGCTATTTCTGCTCTCGGCTGACCCGGGCGCTGCCTGACCAGCTGCGGAGTTTGATGTAGCAGCTGGAAGATCTCCACGTGGAGGGCAAGCACCATCCACCAAGAACGGCTCATGTTGACGCTGGCATGCGGCAATGGGAAAATGGCTTGTTTGCCGACCTCTATCTAGATAATTGTTATTTCCATGCCCTGAAAGACGTAATGCCACCAGAGATATATTCAGAAATCTCCGCGCTCGCAGAATTCTACACTGCTTCGATGTTCCTAGCCAGTCCGCCATCAGGTATGTAATATTGGGGCGTTCCTCAGATTGTTGAACTCTCTCCTGACTGTGATGTCCAGACTGGCTACCTTGATGCCCTGCATCGGACTACACAGGTTCCGATGCTACCTTCACCATGATCAAAAACTGGATTCACAGTTGCGAATGGGGCCATTCTAAATGCAAGGCCCGCGCGTCTCCCTCTGGGACAAGGGGCAAGTCCTGGCGTCCCACCCGCCTATTGGAAGTTGGACGCATAGACAGCGCCTACAAGATCGTCAACGGATGCGGCGTGCTGGCCGAGGCAAGGTATATCACTCTTTGAGTCATCGCTGGGGTTCCAGTGTCGGAAAATTGACGAAAGCTAACCTCCTAATCTGGAGCCATCGTGTACCCGATGTGGCTCTCTGCAGAATGTTTCGGGAATTCACCACCGTAGCAAAGCAACTCGGCATCAGTCATGTCTGGATCGACTCATTGAGCATCATTCAAGGCGAAGACGATGGTGGGGGTTGGAGACGCGAATCCCAGATGATGGACAAAGTGTATGCGAACGTCTTATGCAATATATCTGCCGACTGGGGGGTGGGGGGCGACGGCTTGTTTTTCAAACGCCAACTTTCCGAGTTTGACAATGTACCTATCAGCATAATGCCCCCAAACCCGGAACGGGACGAACATCAGTATTTCTTGGTTGACGACGAGTTCTGGATGCTACCAGTTGATGAATCCTCGCTAAACAAGCGAGGTTGGGTTGTACAGGAGCGAGTTCTTTGTCCTCGAAACATACATTTCTGTCAGTACGAGGCGTTCTTTGAGTGTTGCGAAATGTCATGTTGCGAGAGGTTTCCAGACACATTACCATACGCCCTTTCTTCATGGTTACGCTGGGACGCACAATTCAAGCAAACCAAGCGATACCTATCCGACCCTCGCTATAGGGATACCGTGAGCCATGGCGAAGAGCATTGGATTTGAGACCCCGCCAACCTATTCTACCAAGCTTGGAGCGAGGCACTCATGAGATACGGCAACACTCACCTGACTTTCGATTTGAACTGGTCGCCATATCTGGTGTTGCCAGATTTCTGAAACGACACCTAGGCGATGTTTTTGTTATGGAGATGTGGCTGAAGCACCCGGCGGGCGAGATGACGCGGAGCGTCTCTACGGACAAGCCGATGAAGAGCACGTGGACTCAAGAGAGCACAGGGGTCCGGAGGAGCGAGAGCCCCATCGCACCAAGCTTTTCTTGGGCATCTATCCTTGACTACGGTATAAAACCGGGAGACACTTTCGCAACGGGGATACCACCTGTCCTGTCTTGCATCAATATCCGTCGCCCCAGCAGTGCAGACAAAGAAGAAGCCGTCACACAGGATATGTTCTTTGTGAAAGAAGGGGAGGTCGAAATTAAGGTGTTGGGCTCCCTCAAACAAGGCATGCTAAGACGACGGAACTTAGTGGTTCCGGCCAAGTTCGGTTTGGATGAGCCGCCATTAATGTGGGAGTTGGCGTAACTTGACCTTAGACCAGAGGCGGTTGACGGTTTGGACAAGAAGAAGATTTACTATATGTACTGGCAGGAGGAGCTATTTTCGGGAGGGCGTCGGTTTACGTACCTGGTGTCTGAGCCGTCGGAGAAAAATTCGGACAAAAGAACAGGGTGGCTTCGGAGGATTGGTCTATTTCAATCGTCGGCTAAGAGCTACTCCTCGCAATTATTAGGAACTCAGAAAAATGAGTCTGCTGTGCCTTGTCTAGAATATGACAGTGACGGAGAAGCACAAAATGTATATTATCTAGGCAATATCCTCTGTTGGCTTATAGCCTTGTAATATAATATATAGAACTGGCAAGAGCTGCAAAACTTCCGATTTCTACACCAAATCTCGAAATTTGCAATAGTATAAAGCATGAAACGGGTGTAACGACAGGCTAACGCCCTCAGTACGAGAAATGGGGGAATGTTACGGCCCCACGGAATGAGCATGGCGGATTAGGTAATATGATTCGCACTCCGGGCCATTTTGACGCATTAACCCCTTGCCAACACATGTAGTAGGCGCACAGGGCGCAGTGCCACCTTCGCCCTCGACACGGTCGCAGCTGAGCTAATTGATCATGGCAATTTCAAATACCGGAAATCTGATTTTCGCATGGCCACTGCGAGGCGAGGCTACGCGCGCTTGCGGATGAATCAGAATGACTCATGATCCAGAAGCGGCCAGGGCTGCACTTATATTAGCGCGGCTGGGCGCGATCAAAATGTCTCGAGTTGTGTGTCTTAAGATGAATCGCAGCCAAATTACAGTGCTCGAGGTAAGTGCATGCGCAGCAACGGCTTCCGACCTTTCATTGTAAACCTCTGTCCCTCCACCCCTCCCCTTTACGGCCAACCGCCCCTCTCTAAGTATACCGACTCGACCATGGTAGATGCGCTCGAGTGGACGGATTTCCACCTCGACACCTTTGGCCAGCAGCCCAGCCTCAGGATATACACCCAGATATGTCTCTGCTACGCAGTGCCCGATCCCTCCACGAAGCCTGCCATCCTCGCCACGTTGAGGGAAGGCCTGAAACGACTCGCAACAAGCTTTCCGTGGGTGGCCGGCCAAGTTGTCCTCGATGAGGTGCATCGAGGGGCGGCCGTCGCCGCTCTGGTCAAGCCATTGGAGAAAGCGCCTCGCCTGGTAGTGAAAGACCTTGGACATGACTCGATGATGCCGACAATGGAGGAGATGAGGCGGGCCAGGTTTCCCATGTCCATGCTCGACGAGGCCGTCATCGCGCCGCGCAGGACCCTTCCGGAGAACCCCGACGAGCCGGCCAGTGACCCCGCGCCGGTGTTCGCTGTCCAGGCAAACTTTGTGCGTGACGGCCTCGTGCTCACATTCATTGGCGAACATGGCGTTATGGACATCACTGGCCAGGCATACGTCATGCATCTCCTCGACAAAGCGTGCCGCGGCGAGCCCTTCACGAGTGAGGAGCTGCGGATCGGGAACATGGAGCGCCGCAACGCCATACCCCTTCTCGATGACTCGTATGGAAATGCTCAGCTCCGGACTGAGCTCGCGCACCAGCTTGCTCAGCCGTCCACAAAGACGATCGGAGAGGCCGAAAATGCGCCGCCGCCACCCGCCCCGTATAGCTGGGTCTACTTCAGCTTTTCCGCGGCGTCCCTCGCCAGCCTCAAAGAGCTGGCCACGCAGACCTTACCGGCGTCTTCCTCCGCAGACTATATCTCGACCGATGATGCCCTGACCGCGCTCATCTGGCGGTGCACTGCTCGTGCCCGCCTGCCACGTCTGCAGGCGCAGCATCTAGTGGCGGATCCCGAGACTGAGTTGACATCGACACTCGGACGCGCCATCGACCCGCGCCCCTACCTCAGCCTGCCTGCGATGTATCCTGGCGTAGTGCAGAACATGACGTACCACACGCACACCGCCAAGGATCTCGCTATTCAGCAGCGGCTGCCGCTCGGCACTATCGCCTCGGAGCTCCGCACGGCCGTACACCCCGAGACCTCGAGCCTGGGCCACGCAACACGCGCTCTCGCTACGGCGCTACACCGCGCGCAGAATAAGAGTACTGTCGGCGTAGGCCTGCAGATCGATGCGTCCCGCGATATTATGCTGAGCTCGTGGGTCAAGGCGGGCGGCTACTACTGCACGCTTGACTTCGGCCTCGGACTCGGCCCGCCCGAGTGCGCACGCCGGCCACGATTTGTGCCGGTCGAGGGCCTCATGTACGTGGTGAAGACTCGGGCCTACGACGGCGAGTTAGCGTTGGCCATCTGTTTAAGGGATGAGGACCTGGAGCGGCTGAAGATAGACGTCGAGTTCGTCAGGTACGCCGAGTATCTTGGGTGATCGATACTAGTCGGCCTTTGCTGGCTGTTTGCGTTGCCTTGCAGAAAAGATAGTTCGAACGAAGGTTACGTGGCGCGTTATGCTTGCTGCTGCCATCACCATTTTCTAAAGATCAAGGGTTTCAGATGATTCTCTTTTGCCTTTCTACCTAGCTATCTGCATGCATGGAACAACAATGATCTGACACTGGTCTCCGGACAAAGGAGATTAACAATGTACCTGGTCATGAGATGAACGAAGGCTAACTACATAGGTACAAGTACCCAGTGGCCATCGGCAAGTTCAAATGACACCGGACAACCCGTACATGACCTATTATACAAGCATGCCCTAGGCCCGCGTACCCTTCTCGGGAAGTAATCCTGAGTCGCTGTATGCAGTCGTCAGCGCCCAAGAGCCACAGGGCGAAGGCCGCGGTGTCCTCGAGCGTCCGGGCTAGAGCGGAAAGTGTTGCTACTGATTACGGCAAAAGAAAATTCCAAGTAACGACTTTCGTAATTACTTCAGCATGTATGTTCAACCCAACAGAAAGCACCTAACAGAGGATGCGGGCGATGCAGGCAAGCCTCAAACG
Organism: Barbatosphaeria neglecta; assembly: GCA_022813145.1. NCBI lineage: Eukaryota > Fungi > Ascomycota > Sordariomycetes > Barbatosphaeriales > Barbatosphaeriaceae > Barbatosphaeria > Barbatosphaeria neglecta. Next base: position 254,934 of record JAKLNC010000008.1, on the reverse strand, counting down.
CGCTCGCGTTGAGGGCCATACGACCTTCAGAGCTAGCACGCTAAAAGAGAGGGGTAGACGATTCATAGCTATTAGGGCCGCTAGCGGAGCCAGCTGCACTAAGTGTGTGGGCGACATAGTCTCGCTGGTCGCGGCACCTTGGGCACGTCCGGCAGCAGGGGGCAGTGGCGACAAGTGTTTCTTTGCGCTCTGGCAATGACTCGGAGTATGGATAGTGTGGTAGCTTTAGTTCGTTCCACTAAGGAGCCGAGTAGTCCTCCTAGTAGCTCTTAATATGCACCCCGTCCTCACTAGGCTCGGGACAAAGGACAATAGGCTAGAGTACGGACTCCGCCGGGGCGTAGTCGGTGTAGCCTTGAACAAATGGCATTGAGACGATTGCTCAGGCTTGTGCAGTATTTATTATCCTTTGTCCTCAACTTCCAATGCCATTGGGGGCAGTCCAGTATGTTCAAGCTACTGCAATTGGCGGGCACCTCATTACAGGGGCCGACGTCCAGACAGATTCCCTAATATTAAAGGCACCTGAGGTTACAGGTACAAGTATCTACTTTCGAGGTATCTATATGTACTCTCGTCTTGCTAATACTTAGAAGCATCTCTCGATTGTTCAATATCCAAAAGCTTAATCATGTACCGCCATTGTGGGCGGCGATTCCTCAAGGGAGGCTCAGGAACAAGTCTAGCATCTTCGAGTAGTTGGGCGTCCCCAGCCCGGTAACCGGATCCCATCCGGGCTGAGACTGGAAACCCGGCGTCCCACAGCCCTGATTGCCGCCCTGGGTGACATCGTTCAGCACCTGTGGATTGGCGTAGAGGGTCGGGTTAAGAAACCCAACGGGTGTCTTCCCCGCTCTTAGCCGCTGCCCATTGATGAGGGTGACGACACTGCCGAAGGTCGGGCTGGAGCAGCTCGTGCCGTACACCAGGGAGAAACCGCCGTCCACGCCGACGACGTAGTTGGCGCCGTTGGCGCTGACGTCGGGAAAAGCGCGGACGGCCCCGCTGTTGTTGTACCGGTCCGCCCCATACGGCGGGGGGTAGGTGGCGAGATAGCTGGATACGGCGGCCTTCTGATAGGCCGGGATGGGGAACACGTTGCTGAAGCCGCCGCCGCTGTAGATGACCGTCTCACAGGCCGTCTCCGGTTGGGTCCCCGAGGCGAGGTCCGCTTGGAGATTCGTGCCCGTTGGCACCTGCGTGGCGCCAACCACCGTGACGTACGGGCAGGTCCCAGGGAAGGACGGGTTGAAGTGCCCCGAGCTTCCGTTATTGTAGTTGCCGCTATTGTCGATGCACTGGCCTCCGTTGCCAGCGACGCCTACACGAAGCGCAGTGTAAGTGACCGTGGGAGCCATGTGAAATAGGCGTGGAGTCGGTTGGGGAGGAGATGACAGGGGAGAAAGGGGGTGTATTAAGGGGGGACGAACCATTGTCGCCTGAAGAGTACAGCACGGTTACGCCTTGCAATCCGAGCTTCATGTACTCGTTACACTGGCGCAGCTCGTAAGCAGGCGTCAGGTCCGCCTCGTTGTATCCGTACGAAGTCGAGATGACATTGGTAGGGCTGAAGGTCCCGCAGCTGGCCGCGCCTTTATAACCCCCGGGGAGCGGATCGGGGTATGTCGCATCCTGCGTCGGGTCGTCGCCACCCTCATAGGTGCAGTACGACGCGTCGATTCCGTCCAGGAAGTTGTTGAATGAAGCCCCCTCAACCAGGTCGCCGGCTTGGTACAGAGTCACCTCCTGCGGGGCCACCAGTGCCATGCCGTACTCAAGGTCCAGATCGGATTCCCCGTTGTAATTGAAGCTGGAATTGGTTTGCTGCACGACGCCGCCGTCAATGGCATCCAGGATAGGCCGCTTGCCTACTAGCTGGGGGCTGAAATTCCCAAAGAACAGGTCCAGGTCAGCAGGGCGGTAGGCCTGCGGCGTGTACTCGACGATGCCGTACGAGTTTCCGCTTGCTGCAGGCTGATTGGCACTGAAATTATACAGAGCCCGGAGGCAGTCTGGGGTGATCCGTGTGTCGCAGTGTTCCAGCTGTGTTGCGGTGATCTCGGCCACGCTGACTCTTGGCCCTTCCTTGGGAAGGGAGCCCCAGTTCCTCCCAACTCCTCTCCCAGCCCCAGGTATTTCTCCTCCTGCTGCTGGAGCCTGTGTCTCTCTCTTCTGCAGCGAACCGGCGTCGTTGCGTCCAGGGATGAGCTTCACATCAAAATGCACGGTGGGCATGATGAGATCGATATGGGAGCCACTGAGATGCTCGGGCACGCTGTACGAAGTGCAAGCAACGTGAAACTGACCGGCCATATCGTGTTCATAGGTGTGGTACTTCGTGTGAAGCAACGCCTCCGTCTCAGCCACGGTCGCGTTAACCATGATCCACGATCTGCTCCGAGAGAGTACAAGGCGGCTTGGCGAAAACCCAGAACCAGTGAGCCATGATCTCACCAGAGAGATGCTCTCGTCGCTAGACGCCCCCCTGGTGTTAGTAAGCGGTCCGAGATGCTTAGTATTTAGGGGCTTCAAGTACTACCTCGGGGAAAATACATCGATGATCTTCTCGGGACTCCAGTGGTCTGTATAACTGCTGCTCGATGGATTCGACACGCTGTCCAAGAAGTCATAGCCTTTCTCGAGGTTGCGCTGCTTTAGACCGATGCGGAGATGCAGCACAGCGTTCCCTTCAAGTCTCTCTCGCTTCGACCACCCGGCAGGCACGGTCTCTCGGGTCTCGTGGATTACATGCCTGTTGTCATGGACTGCCGGAGCCGCCCGTATGGCCGAGAACCAGGCTCCGACATGGAGAATGAGCAAGATGGCAAGACGCATCTTGTTGGGGGAAGCCTAGGCTGTAAGGAGGACAAAATCTTGATAAGATAAATAGTATTTACGGAGGGACTACAAGGAAAAGTCGAGTGTAGACAACGAAGATAAAGGGGAAAGAGGTCACCATCGCGTCCCAGAGATGTCGCATGTTATAGCTATCATATGTCCCCCTTTTCTAGACCGATACCGTAGGCACCTACCTATAAAGGACGGTGACTCACCGAGCTCTGGTCTTTGGCCACTTGACGATCGCCAGTGCCAGCGCCGCACACGTCCCTACTTATCAGCGCATTTCTATCTCTTGGATAGGAAGGAATTTCGGTCTCCTTCCTAATGTAGATGTTGCTGTCATCAGCACAGACGGGAGATGCCAGAGAGTAGCATCGGATGCCACTTTAGAGCGGGTAGCTGTGCCTGGCTATGCCGCCTCCTACCCCATAGGTTCATCCGGGGACCACATCCAAGGTACGTATGCAAATTAGGGTAGCAACCAAATACATGTATCTCACTGATTACATAGGCACTCGCCCGATATGGGCTAAGCTAGGTACATGGTAAATAGTCGTATCTTGCGGCAGACATTTCTGCGTGTTCAGATACGTAGCAATATCAAAGTCGAATACTGACCGGCAAATGCTGGGCCCTCCGCTCTAGAAAAGTAGCAAGGCCATTAGCTCGCCGTGCTTGCGCCACCATCCTTGTATCTCCTATCTTCACTGCAACAGCATACTCGCTCTCGTAGACTACTAGAATAAGAGAGGCTGCAGCATCTGTACGTGCCAGTACTAACCCGAACGACGTCTGAACAGCTTACTGATTGTTAAACAGTAAGCATCGCCCTAGATCACTGACAGTACGAAGACACCTAGTGTTGGTGAGAGCTCAACCTCGACAGGTCTTTTGTACTGATACTATTTACACTACGAGTACCCACGGCTTCCCACTTGTATCCATCGCCCCCAGACAGTCCGCTGCTCGTGGCTCGTGGCCCTAGGTAGCCTCGCTGAGAGGCCAGTTGATGCCCTTGTCCCCTGCGCCGGCATTGCCCAGCCCGGCGCAGCTGTAGAGGCCAACTGGGTTGTTGTTCGTAGCCCTCATGTATTGAAGATCGATGCACTCTTCTATTCAGGTTGTCAGCTGCGTCGCGTCCGGCTTGCGAAGACACAAACGCTTGGGGATGCTTACGCGGGCTCGACGCAGCCAGGGCGATACGTCCATCAGCCTTGACGTCCCACTTCTGAGAGTCCTCTGTGTCGGAGCATTCCTTCAGGTAGATGGTGCCCATGTCCTTCCAGTTGCCTACATCAGTTCAATCGTGATTAGCCTCATGCCCCTGTAATGTAGAAGGAGCTGATGCTCACTCTTGGCGCCTGCATCCAGGCAGAGGGTGCTGTCCGAAACCAGCTGGATTTTCGAGCTCCCATCCTTGATGTACCACTGCTGCTCCGGCTTGCTGGTGAGGGTCTGACTGTTATGGCAGGGAAAAAAGCGAGTTAGCCTTCCCGTCTATCGCCGTGACTTCGCGGGGGCCCAGATCTATAGAGGGGAGACAAACACGACGACGGTGCTGCCGCTCTTGGCGGCCTTCGGGACCACAACAAACTTCGCATTCACCATCGAGGTGATGTACACCTTCTTGTACCCGGCGGGGGCCTGGGCGAGGCCGGTAGCGGCCAACGCTATGAGGAGGAGAGACGCGGCCAACATTGGAATTTGAGAACTCGAGCAGGGCGGTTTTTGCCTCTCTTACTTTCGGAGATGCCTAGGAATGGATTTTGAATGCAGTTTGCGTGATCGTAGTATCGTCACCCAGACAGCCCAGCTGTGGAGGAAAGGTAGGCTCGTCGGAGTATATGTGGGCAGGCCTCATTACCCAGAAGCCCAGGCCGCAGTGGGCGAATTTAGAGAGCCCCTTATTCTCGGAGCGGGACATGCCTTTATGGTAGTGGCAATTAATTATCAATAATCCTAGAGATTGATGGGGATATCAGTACGCAGCTGCGGATGTGAACGCCGGAGCTCGGTAGATGCCTCTGGATATGAGAATAAACCGAGTCCGCACATATTTTTATCTCTTCTCTCCTCAATGCTCTTGGCTAATTTGGGGTGATCAGGCTAGACGGCACACAATCTCCCGCCCCCCACGGGGGAGGATAAAATCCCCATCCTCGCTGGCTGCTCCCAGGGCAGTTAATTATATGCTGGTCTAGAATGATATTACCGTGAGCACCGAAGCAGAGACTTAATTTCAGCGCACATATTTTCCAGGGGGGATATGTGCTTCGCTCTCTTGTCTCTTCGTCTGTGTGAGTCCGCTCTCAAACCTGGTAACGCCACGAGAGGAGCGTCGATGGCAGTCCATCTGATGGTGATTTGGGAGAAAGGCCTTGCTACAAAAGGTATGTACTGTTAACACGTAGCTTATGTAAGTGTAGTGGTCGGGTTGGGAAGCCTCTGAACATCCTACGACCAGTAAAGATTCCCGTTGTTGGGTAGGCCAGGGGCTAGCGTTACATGGCAAGTCTCACTGCATCATGTGCCCTTTCCCCGCACCTTTGTTACGTCACTACCTGACTTCCGAGCATGCCGGTCCATGATACCTCAGTATGAAAGATGTGAATAGTAACTTGCGCCGTTCTTCGTCCCGACTGCGAATATAGTTTTTTCTGACTTGCAACAGAATCATACTTGCATCCCATTCCTTCCTTTTCTCGCGTTCTCACGATGAGTTTCCACTCGAAGGTCCTGCTGAAGGGCGGCGTCGTTCTTGTCCATAGCGAGGACAATCATGTCGTTCCAGTAGCGGTCGATGTACTGGTGGAGGGCTCCTTGATTTCCAAAATCCAACCGGACATACCGGCGGAATCGGACAGCATCAAGATCATAGACTGCCGCGACAAGATCATCTCGCCTGGGTTTATCAGCACCCACCACCATCTGTACCAGACCCCGCTGAAGGGCAGGCATGCCGACCAGTCGTTGGTTGAGTACTTGCCATCGGGCAACTTCACATCCTCTCTCTACACCCCCGACGATGCCTTCTGGGGTGAGCTTGGGGGTGCCATGGAAGCTATTGATGCTGGGACGACGACCGTCGTGGATCACTCCAGCCTCAATCCAACTCCTGAACATCGTCAGTGCCATCATTGCACTTTCACTCGCGCCGCGCCCTTGGGAGATGGATAAGAGGCCATGTAACTAACGGGTGATACACAGCTCGGAGATCCATCCGAGCTCTTGCTACTTCCGGCCTGAGAGCGATCTACTGCTATTGTGTGCCTAGACGTGTGCCGAGCTGGGAACCTCTGTCCTTTGAAGACGACTACACCTCCCCCTGGGTCCTGGACACGTTCAAATCTCTGGCGGCAACCGCCCCGTACGGTAATGGCCGTGTGCAACTCGGTTTCGCCGTCGACAATCTGTATCTTCCGTCGGATTTCATTCGATCTCTTTACTCGGAAATCCGTAGCGCTGGCGCGAAGGTGGTCACCACCCACGGGACGGGCGGCCCATGCATTGGCAGCGCTCCATCTGCACTCCAGATGCTGGATAAGCACGGCCTTCTCTCCAGGGACATCTTGGTCTCCCATGCCAACTTCCCACAGGATGGCGACGCAGAGCTCCTAGCCCGTTACGGAGCCAGTGTCTCCACAACCCCGAACACGGAACTGCAGATGGGCTGCCCGCCTATCGCATTTCGCGAAGATATGTACGCCCACGCCAGCGTTGGTGTCGACTGCCATTCCTGGGGAAACGGGTATCTGCCGGGGCAAATGCGAATGCTGCTGCAGGCCGCGCGCTGTGAGCGGGCGGCCGACCTCGCACGACAGGGTCAGTGGAGCAGGCACGTTCCTTTCTCGGTCGAGGGTGCTTTTAACCTGGGCACTATCGGCGGTGCGAGGGCCATCGGGATGGAAAACGAGCTGGGTCGCATCAAGGTGGGCATGAAAGCAGACCTCGTGGTCTTCGATGCTTCGAGCCCCTCTATGTTGGTGGCAGTCCAAGAGAACCCGGTCGCGGCGATTGTCCTTCATTCGAGCGAGCGAGACATCGATATGGTGATTGTGGATGGGGTCATTCGAAAGGAGAAGGGACGGCTCCTAGGAGTGGAAGTCTCCAGCGAACTGGCCTCCCCGGTAGATGGGGCGCCGGCGAACGCCCACCTGGAATGGACGGACGTTGCCAAGGCTGTGCTAACTAGTCGGGAAGCGTTGAACAGAAAAACTGCTGGCATCAACATGCACGCCGCGGAAGAGATCGTCATCGACAGATTCGGTCTAGACAGGAGTGCGTTGATTGACTGAGGCAGAACTGGCCTTTTCGCGTCGTGGATGGCTATCCTCGCTTGGGGGGCAGCCCACTGTCAAGGCCAGAGGGAGTCGAACATGAAGAGCCAGTCTTCCCAGTAGCTGTTATAGTTTCCGACCAGGTAACTCCTGCCATCCCCCTCCCGCCCAACCCTCCATGGACGGGCATACAGACCCTCTTTCGAGAGATGCCGCTTGCCGGCTACGTTTAAGCTGAAAGAGCTTGGACTGACGCCGAGGAAGTAGTCGCACTCGAGGAGGACCACAAAGTCGACAAGTGCCTGTTGGTCCCAGGTGAGGGCCTCGAGCCGTCGTCGTTCCTCTGGATAGCTAGCAAGAAGCTCATGCTTGGTGATGACACGTAACTGGCTCTGGGTAGACGCTGCCTTGGCCGCGAACTTCTGAGCTTCCGTGACGTTGCCCGTGGCGAGGTATGCGATGTGAAACCCCTGCCTGGAAGATTCCCGTAAATACGCGGCAGCCTGAAAATCGAATTTGGGCCAGGATTTGAGAGCGTCGTTCTCGGTGCGGAGGTGAATGCCCAAAAACCTTCGGCTCCTATCGCGAGAGGCGGAGGCAGCAAACCCTCGCATAAAACCAGAAGTCCTCTTCCCGAGTTGGAGGATATCTTCCCTGAATCTCAGGAGGCCGCCGAATGAGTTGACAAACTCGGGCCCATCCTTCCAGACCGGCCAGTCCCACTGCACGCCCCAGTTGAATCGGATCAGGCGCGGGTGGAGCGGATTCACGGGATGAAGTGCGAACATTTCGGCAGTGTTGGCTAGCCAGGACCGGAATCGAGGCCCGAAGGCATCCGTGTGGCGGTTAAGGTCCCTTTCGTCACAGCCGCCCCGGAGCCCGAACGAGTTTGGCGTGATCTGTTCAGACCGCGTATCTCTGAGGTTTGGGACGTCGTCCGCGCTCTCGTAGATAGTGATTTGGGGACAGGACTCAGTAAGTGAATCTCGAAAATGGTCCTCGTCGAAAAAGTGGCTCAGTGGCTGATACCCCTTGAAAAGACTCGAGAGATCGCCGTCCGACCTTGTCTCCACCTGGGGCATGATCAAGCCCGTGGCGCCAGCCTCGATGCTGTAACGGAGACAGGTCAGGATGTAGTTTCGGATATTTCCGATACCGCCGGAGTTATTGTCGCACATGAAAATGACGCCAGGCGCCCACGAACTCTCATTGCACACCCTTCTCAGCGGCCAGCCCACGAACGGGGCTTCGGGATCTGAAAGATCCACATCCTTCCGCGTGATGGGCAGGGGCTCCTCCCTCCTGCTGCCGATGGGGAAGGTGCATATCCCTGTCAGCCAAATGGCCCATACGCCAGCCGAGCAGAGGAAGCAGACCAAGAAGAGAAGTTTACTCCGGCGGTTGATCAGTAAGAAGCGCGCCCACGAGGGCAGTGGAAGTTGGGCCATTGGGGTGGCGTCTTCGTTGCTGATGAAGGGCCGGACAACTAGCGAGCGTGCTGTTCATTAGATGCCCCGACTTGTGGACTGCCTTAGTGAAGCTTCCAGGCCCATATACATAGAAGGCCTTGCCTGGATTGCTTTAGTGTGGTCGAAGGCAAGGACCGAAACCATCGATCCAGGAGGGGAATGGGCAGATAATCCAAGTGTCATACGGCAAGTTGAATTTCGACAGAGGGGATTTGTAGGAGCGGAGGAGCTACCGCGGTGATTCATGTAATGGCACCCAGGCCGCATAATGTAGTCAACTAGCTCAACCGGCCAGGTCTGATATCAACGCCGCGGTTAATTTAGAACCTCGGGCACGGAAGATCCACTCCGTGGCTGCCACCTCCGTGACAAGCAACGGCCACCTGCGCTTTAATAACAGCCGGAGCTTTATAGTTATAGATATTATGGGGTATTTGAATTCGGGCTCGCACTGCGATCAAAATGGCTTCTGTGTTGGAATGTCGCGTTGCAGTGCTGTCCATGGTTGTCTCAATATTTGCGCCTTTGAGATGAGATACCCACATAAACCCTTAAGCGAGTTGATATAACGGTTATATAAGTATCGATGTAAGTGGGTATGCAAGTATAGAATATGCATGTAAGTCGCGTAAGAAACCGCATGGGTCTAGTTGCGGGGTTCCTTCACCGCCTACAGCGGCACCAAAATTCTGCCGTACACCCCTCCAAAAAAAAAAATTAAAAATTAAAAAAAAGCGTTGCGATCGCTTCAACATCTCGGTACAACGGGCTAGTCCTCCCCCAATACAGCAGAAAGCATGTCAAAACGTACGGCCAGCGAAGAAGATGGCGACGGGCCGCTCAAGGGCGGGAACCGTCCGGACGCCATGGATCTTGACGAAGACAATGAGGGCATGGGCGAGTTTGAGGACGAATTCGAGGACGAGTTTGAGAGCGAAGATGAGATTTTGGAGGCTGGCGTCGATGGCAGGCCGGACTCTGAGCGAGAGGCAGAAGAGAGAGCAGGTAAGCGGCGCTCATGAAAGGAAGGGCATGAGATTTCTCACATCTGACATATCCGTGTCTCAGCAGGTGGTACGGGCGTCGATAACGCTCCCGGAACATTCATTGTCGGAAGGACAAAGCTCGAACCTGGCCAAGTCCTCGCCCCCGATCCCACAGCCTACGAGATGCTCCATGGCTTGAGCACGCCCTGGCCCTGCCTTTCTTTCGACATCGTACCAGACCAGCTTGGCGACAACCGCAAGGTCTACCCTGCGACGATGTATACAGTGGCTGGCACACAGGCGCAGAACACCAGGGCCAACGAGAACCAGTTGATGGTCATGAAATTCAGCGGGTTGAGCAAGATGGAGAAGGATGATGATTCCGAATCTGGGGAGGATGATGACGAGGAGGATACCGATCCCATTCTCGAATCTAAGATCATCCCTCTTAACTCGACGACCAACAGGGTACGAGCTCATCAGGTTCCTCCCCAGGACTTGTCTAGGCCGCCGATCACCCTAGCGGCAGTCATGACTGAATCCACAAACGTCAATATCCATGATGTCACCCCTCACCTGGCGGCCTTCGATACCCCTGGCGTGGTGATATCGGCACAGCAAAACAAGCCCATCTGCACAATCCGGGCGCACAAATCTGAGGGATATGCCCTTGATTGGTCGCCGTCTCATCCGGCGGGGAAGCTACTAACGGGCGACAACGACGGGCTCATATACGTGACCACAAGGAACGAGGGTGGTGGCTTCGTGACGGATACCCGGCCTTTCCAGGGCCACACGAACAGCGTGGAGGAGATACAGTGGAGTCCATCGGAGACGCCCGTATTTGCGTCCGCGTCCAGCGACGGCACTATCCGGATATGGGACGTGCGGAGCAAGAGCCGGAAGCCTGCCATTATGATGCAGGTCAGCGATACGGACGTTAACGTGATGAGCTGGTCTCGGCAGACAACCCATCTGCTTGCCTCCGGGGCGGACGACGGCGTCTGGGGCATTTGGGATCTGCGGCAGTGGAAGCCGGGCGCCAACGGAAGCGCTGGGGACAAACCCAGCCCGATCGCAAGCTTTGACTACCATAAGGAGCAGATCACGAGCGTCGAGTGGCACCCGACAGACGATAGCATCATGGCTGTAGCGGCTGGAGACAACACCGTCACACTGTGGGATCTAGCCGTTGAGCTGGACGATGAAGAGAGCAAGGACACAGCTGGCGTCAAAGACGTGCCTCCCCAGTTGCTCTTCGTACACTACCACTCGAATGCCAAGGAGGTGCACTGGCACCCACAGATCCCGGGCGTCCTCGTGGCGACAGGAGATGAGTTTAGCATATTTAGGACGATTAGTGTGTAGAACATCTGCAGGCAGGCTATCTAAGCAAGACTATAGACTTTTACGCGAGGGCAAATGATCTTCCATCTTCCCAGCAATCGATTTCGTCAGCTGTAGTGCTCGGCAGAGTATCTTGTCCCCTCTCTCTTGTCTTCTAGCTGACCTCGTTTTCTCGTCGAACTCGTCACTTGTTTCAGCCAGTATTAGGGGATGTTAAACAGAGATAGCATTGTATGAAAAGCGGCTGCTAGGCGTCAACTTGACCTGAGACCCAAAGCAACGTGTTTAGGGCCCCCTATTTAGTTGAGATGAAACTGACATGCACCAACGCTCAAGCCTCGCCTACCTTCAAGTCCCCAGTAATTACGTACATTTATGATTGCATTACGCTGGGGCAAATCCCTGGCGTCACAGTACAAACGGTGGCCCAGCTTCTGTTTTTCAATTTCGTAAATTTCTTTTCCTCTCCACTTCGGGCCCAACCTCCGCAACCTTCAGGCTCCTTTACCACTTCCCGCCCTATCTGCGATCAGATATCCAGTTCTCGACTACTGAAGATACTGATAAGGTCCAACCTAAGAGAGGGTCGTCTATTCTGACACCGTGCTCGATCTCGCAAAGACCGCCAGAGGTAAGTATTGGCACAAACACGAGTTGCGAGTGGTTTGCAACGTGAGACAGGGACGGTCTGCGCAGCCGGGCGAATGCTAATACGGAAGAATCGAGTAGGCAGGCGCAGGCAACCGTCGGACCTATCTACTTTCCGGCTCTTGAAAACTATATCTCCTGTTTCGACATCTCGCATCACTGCCTGCATTACGATTTCATTTCCCTAACCGCTGCTCAATAAGAAGTCAAGCGGCGCAGCCCTACGAGAATCCAATAACGAGACACGATGAGCGGAATCCCAGTCTACGCCGTTTACGCGACGGCCGTGCCGTCTATGGTCGTCTATCCGGGCCAAACTCCGGTCGTCGCGATCGTCCCGCCGCCGCCGCCGCAGCCTCAGGTGGTTTACGTGCAGTACACCTGCGCGCCTGCTGCGGCGCCCACGGAGTGCTGGATGCACCGGCCTCCTGGAGAATACCGAGTCATACGCCCGCCGCCCGCGGGCCGTTGCGCCCAGTGGGTGCAACTGGCCAACGGACAGCTGGCCTATTTGCCAGCTGCCAACCCAGCGCCTTAAGCCTTTCTTCTCCATCCGCCCCTACTACGATCCAGTCGAGCGAGACTGTCGCACAAGGCGTCTCCCACGTTGTCTAAGAGGACTTCTGCAAAGCATGAGACACGGGGGTCAAGGGGTATTCACGGGGAAATGATTGGGCTTGGACCTTGTACGACACTCGGTAGTTGCACAAGTGGTAGGGTTGGACTCTGGGACACGAATGACGTCTCTTAAAGGGGGCTCAAAGAACGATGGGCGCGATCAAACTAATGTCGTCTGCTGTGGCGGCGGAGAAGTGTGACCGCGGTTAGGAAGATATTACCTAAGTGACGTTAGTTAGGCTTTACCTTGGTGCTTCCGTATTCGAGGGCCAACTTCCCAACAACAATTGCATAGAACTCGTGATGGCCCTTGATGAGATCGTGCCACCTTTTTCTTACTAGGTGCTTTTATTTTTCTTCTCATTTTTCCTTTTCCCCTATACTAGCAGTAGCAGCTCTCTAGCTTCGTTCTACATTGTGGCCGAAGATGTAATTAATATCTATGACTAGCTGGCTTATCTTAGTATCCGCCGCGCGGCGCCTAGATTCTGGGCTTCGTCCCGTCTCGTTATGTTCTGTCCTGCTGTCAGGTGGCTCTGGAAGGACTTGAAGAACCCGTGGGACCCCCTTTCCCCCATCTAAAGCAGCTAGAGCCGGTGCACTTCAAGTCCAACCAGTCCATCACCGTCGCTTCCTGGACAGGAATGTTGTGAGAAACTTTGGCTGCGCTATAGGCCTCCAACCAGTCGTCGGAGCCATAAGTGTACTTTGTCCAGCTCGGGAGAGGCGTATTCGGCGTGGTGGAAGTAGGCGTAGTGGTGTAGTTAAAGATAGAGGTCCATTCTTTAACCTCCTCGGTGAAAGCCGCATAGTTCAGGGTCTGGTCTGCTGTCCCGTGGAATATCTGCATCTTCGGTCGCCATCCCATGTACCCGGGATAGGCGGCCCGGACCAGGTCCGCCCATCCGGTGCCGTCACGCGTCACCAGTCCGTTCGCGCAGTCGCCGTTCCAGTAGTCGTATTTGCCGGAGTTGTCTCCTCGGGGGGCGAAGCAGCCGAAGGGAACTCCGGAGAAGGCGGATCCCGCGGCGAAGATATCGGGGTAAGCGCCGACAAGCGTGCTCGTCATCATGGCCCCCGACGAGACGCCGGTGACAAATACGCGCCCGGCATCGGCCTCGTAGCGATCGAGGGTCCAGTTGACCATGCTCACGATGCCGATGCTATCCCCGCCGCCCAAGTGGGTAAGGGTCTGCTTCGAGGACACATCCCAGCACTTGTCGCCGGTGTTGGGAGAATCCGGGTAGATGACGATGAAGCCGTGCTGGCCGGCGAGGGTGGCGAACTGCGACCCCCTGAAAGCGGCCGTAGCATCGCCGTGGCACCAGTGAGGGTTGACCAGGATAGGAGGTTTCGATGCCAGCACGTCTGGCACGTAGATGTAAAACCCAACCTTGGTCGGGTTGTTGGGAAGTGTCACATTTATACGTTGAAGCTGTGCGGCAAGTGCTAGGCCGACAAGCCAGAGCAGCAATAGTTGGTAGTGCAGATAGCACGTCATATTAGGGAGAAATCCCACACCTGTGAGAAGGAGATAGAGGAGACGATGATATTGATTTCTTCTTTTTTAATCGAGGCACCTCTTCATCGTCTCCTGCTCATATTTCAAAAGGGCAGGGCTAGGGCGATTATAAACTTGACGCCCTCTGGTATTGGGAACTCGGCATACTGCCTGCACAGGGCCGTGAATGCTGCGCATCGCGTCCGTATTCCTTTTCCCGGTTAGCCGTCGCGGCTGGGAGGCACTTGGACATGCAAGGTCGAGGAGATGGCGGGAGAAGCCGCTCCGCCGGCCCTACTTGCGGCAATGCACTATGAACGAGCGAAATGAATGATCCGCAGCTGGGTGCAGTCCTCGCCGAGAACCCATTTAATGTTCTTCGGCGTTGGTTAGACCAGTTGTCGTTCTTACCGTCTCTCCTCCTATTTCAAAAGACATATTAGAAGACAATGGGGAAATATCTAAACCGACTTTATAAGACTTCATCTTTCGACCGCCTGGCATTTACAGTTCATGATGTCATCGAACGAGCACCTCGAGTGACTACAAGTTCAAGTTGCGATTGGGAGGCCCAAATGTAGTGAAGCCATCAACCATCGCGTGAAGCTCTATTCCGACGTCGGCTAATAATAATACACACAGCGTAGCGTCCAATTGTCAATCGGTGAGGCTTTTATTTAGCGTGTGGCGCGCACCATACAAGAGCTTGTTATTTTATGTTAGGTATGTGCCCTGCCCTACACAACTATGATAACGTCATGCATCTCGGACCTAGTCCTTTGCCCTCTGACGCCACCACGCGCAACTTTTTTTCCAGCCACAAACATCAAGATAGAAAATACCATAGCCGCTGTTCTCGAAATTCTCGCGATGCTTGGCTTTCCGAATTTGGTGCGAAATTTAGTCCAAAGGCGGATAATAAGACTCCTCCAATCTCGTCAGCAATTTCCGGGTTGACAGCGAGAAGATCAAGTGCATCCTTGAACCACGACACTGCTTAGACTGCGACGCAGATCATCGAGACACGATGGAGACCCCTATCATCGATGTCCATCGGGACCTCTCGGCGCTTTTCGCCAGCCAGGCCAAGGCCACTCCGGACGCACCAGCGCTAGAGGACTGCCTATCCAGTTGGACCTATGCAGAGCTGGATAGCGCGGTGTCCACCCTAGCCGGTCGGCTGAGGTACCACGGGGTCGGCCGCGATGGTCTTGTTGGCGTGCTCATGGGCCGCAGCGCTGACTACGTGCTTGCATGCCTTGCAGCACTGCGAGCCGGCGGCGCATTCCTGGTTCTCGAGCTCGCCTACCCACCGGGCCTGCTCGCCGACGTGATCGACGACGCAAAGCCGGTGGTGGTGATCACACACGCCGCCCACGCCGGTAAGATCCAGGGCGACGTGTCCAAGATCATCCTAGACGAGCCGCTTCCCGCTCTTGGGTCCGCTGCTGCTGATGGGAGCGCCGAGGGATTACCCCCCTTGCCCGCGGACGACGACCTCGAGCGGCTGGCCTTTGTGTCTTACTCGTCCGGTACTACCGGCCGGCCGAAAGGCATTGCCAACCCACACAGTGCCCCAGTACGCTCCTATAATCTAAGATTCTCTCTGAGTGACGTGTTGCCGGGCGACCGTGTGGCCTGCAACGTCTTCTTCGTCTGGGAGATCTTGCGGCCTCTGCTGCGAGGCGGGACTGTCGTGGCTGTCCCCGACGAGACAAGCTACGACCCTTCTGCCCTGGTAGACTATCTATCATCGCGGCGTGTCACGGAGACCCTCATGACTCCGACGTTGCTAGCCACCGTCCTCATGCAGCACGCCGACCTAGGAGCTCGCCTACCGGACCTGCGCGTGCTATGGCTCAATGGCGAGGTTGTCACTGCAGACCTAGCCAGGCGGGCGATAAAGGCGCTGCCAAACACACGCCTGCTCAACTGTTATAGCGCCAGCGAGACGCACGAGATCGCATGCGGGGACATTCGGACCCTCCTGGACGATACGTCGTCGATATGTCCTGCCGGACTACCGATGGATCCCAAGCACACGTACATCCTCAACGAGGACGGCGAGGCGGTCACCCTGGGCACTGTTGGCGAGTTGTACGTGGGAGGTGGGCTACTCGCCCGCGGCTACCTGAACCTTCCCGAGGCAACAGCCCGAGTGTTCCTCCCGGACCCGTTTCATCCTGCGCCAGGGGCTCGCATGTACCGGACCGGAGACTTGGCGCGTGCGTTGCCGTCGGGTGCCTTAGAGATCAGCGGGCGGGTCGGAGGCATGATCAAATTGCGCGGGTACACGGTCCAGCCCAGTGCTGTCGAGAACGCCATCGTCAATCACATGTCCGTGCGGAGCTGTGCTATCGTCTCGCACGGAGAGGGCCTCGAGCGCCAGCTGGTGGCATACTTCATTCCCGACAGCGTCGAACCAGAGAACGCCGAGTCAGAGGCCCGCTCGGCGGTTGTGGTGGACGAGCATGGCCAGAGCCCTCTCGCGCGACGAGCTTTGGCGCCGCACTTGGCACACTACATGATCCCGGCCCTCTGGGTTCAGCTCTCTTCCTTGCCTACGCACGAAGTCTCGGGGAAGGTAGATCTCAAGAGCCTCCCGCCCCCAGGATTAGAGTCTGTTGTTGCCGGCCGGACGCAGGACGGCATCCCGAGAGAGTCCGCCCTGGAAACTAATTTAACTCGGGGCTATGGGGAAATTACTCTGAAGGACATTGCCCGGCTGTGGTCATCAACTCTGCACATACCTCTCCCCTCCGTGACCGAAGACTACGACTTCTTCGAGCTAGGAGGCCACTCGCTCGCTTTCGCGGACCTTGCTAGCCGCATGACCAAGGAGTTCGACTTCCCCGTTCTTATGAGCCGCCTAGTTGGGACACCCACGCTCAGGGGCCATCTGGAAGCCGTTGTGGCCGCCCGCGATGGGCGGTCGGAGGAGGTGCAAGCCTTTCTCCAGGATAGGCTAAGAATGGACTCAAGCCTACCCGAGGATATCCGGCCCCTTCCCGGTGCCTCAATGCAACCACTCGGAGACGCGAGAACCATCCTTCTCACAGGGGTGACTGGATTTCTGGGCGGCTACCTCCTTCGCTCGATCCTGGAAGCGCAGCCTTCCTCCACGATTCTCTGTCTTGTCCGCTTCGACGACTTGGATCATGCACGCGACAACTATCATTCTGCAGGCCTGGCCCGGATACGCAGGCATCTCCTGGATCTGGGGATTTGGGACGACGGTATGGTAGACCGGATAGGAATTCTGCGCGCGGATCTCTCGCGAGAACGGCTAGGCATGGAGCCGCGGGCGTTCGAAGAACTGGCCTCACGTGTGCAAGCAATCGTCCATGCGGGCGCCGAGGTCAACCTCGTCTATGCATATGCTACCCTCCGGGCCGCCAACGTGAGAGGCACGGAGACAATTCTCCGCCTAGCCGCTCTCAGCGGCGCAACACTTCACTACGTATCTACCAACGGAGTCCTGCCCCCAGCCGCAGACGCTTGGGGTGAAGACGCCGCTATAGGTATCAGCGAGGTGCTACAACGGCTTCCCAGCGGTTACGATCGGACGAAATGGGTGGCAGAGCAGCTCGTCCGTGACGCCGGAGACCGAGGCCTGCCGGTGAGGATATACCGACCCGGCACGCTCGGCGGTCACAGCCTCTCCGGCTCGACAAACCCATCCGACCTCGTCACGGCCTTGATCGTTGAGTCACTGCAGATCGGACACGCACCAGACATCGAAGGCTGGCGTATCGAGATGACACCCGTGGACTTTGTCAGCCGAGCCATCGTCGCGCTTGCCAACAACACCCAGACCAGACGGCGCATTTTCCATCTCGGGGATCCCAAGCCCACACCTGCCCGCTTCATTTTCGGCATGCTCGCAGATCTAGGGTATCCGACGAATGCCATCAGATGGGACGATTGGATTACGTTATGGCGCGAGAAAAGGGGTTTAAGTATGGAGAGCAAGGGGGGCAAGGACAACAACCCTTCGACCGCGCGTGTTCTTTACGGGGCTATACTGGAGGTCAGCCTCCTACAGCGCGTGACCGCCCTGGACGATCCCGCTACGAGGCTGATTCTCAACGCTGCCGGCCTCCGACGGCCGCTGATTGATAAAGCACTGCTTGCGACGTATGCTCGCCACTTTTACGCCAGGGCCTGGCTGCCACATCTTCCAGACTGCGGAATGTCCCAAATGCTGCAACAGTCAGGGCGCGACGGGCCGCTTAGCCGGCGCGTGGCCATCGTGACAGGCGCATCTTCTGGAATCGGCGCCGCAGTAGCGACTGCGTTGGCCCGAGAAGGCGCCCACGTGGCCCTCGCAGCGCGTCGCTCGGAGGCTTTGGAATCGCTCAGGTCCTCGCTATCCGCCTACGGCGGTAAGGTCGTCGCGCATCAGACGGACGTCACGGACAGGGGGCAGGTCGAATCTCTGGTCCGAGACGCCACCGAAGCGCTCGGTCCGGTGGACATCCTCGTGGCCTGCGCCGGGGTCATGTACTACACTCTAATGGCAAACGTGCAAGCGGAGGAATGGGACCGCACGGTAGACGTGAACTGCAAAGGCCTGCTGCACTGCCTGGCTTCCACCGTGCCGTCCATGTTGTCCCGCGGCACCGGCCATATCGTCGCCATCTCGTCAGACGCGGGCCGGAAGGTGTTTCCTGGCCTCGGCGTGTATTCGGCCAGCAAATTCTTCGTCGAGGCGACCCTGCAGAGCCTCCGGCTGGAGACCGCCGGCACAGGACTGCGCGTCACCTCTGTCCAGCCAGGAAACACGGCGACAGAGCTTCTCAGCATGTCCACCGACGTCGAGGCGCTAAAGAAGTACGGCCAACCGTCTGGTGCCAGAGTTCTCGATCCTGACGATGTTGCTGCCGCGATCGTCTATGCCTTGCGCCAGCCGCCGCACGTTGCCGTCAACGAGGTGCTTATCGAACCCCGAGACGAGCCCATCTGAGGATGATATAACATGGAAAATGTAAATGTTGTCTTTCCTTAGTATTACCTTAGGCAGTGCTCATAGCCAACTATTTTGTGCTAAACTATGAGCAATATGAGGCTATCAAATGGGAATCCTATTGACGCTTCAAGGCCATTTATTCCCCCCATGAAGATTAAGAAGTCAAAGCTGGGTGATATCACCTGTTAAATTGAGCATATGAGCTGGGGTAATTACGAAAGCCGTTACTTGAAAATCCCTTCTACCTCAGTAACGCATCATCCGACTACAAAGGGGGGTGGTAGAAAATCTGCCGACGCCCATGGATGTAAATGTGATTCGCAATTATGGCTGCAGGCCCAACCAATAAAGTCACCAGAACGAATGCCACGGGATGGGAAGCGGCATGCCCTCCCCCACGCTTGCTGGTAACGAGCTATATGGGGTGCCTACACGCCCGGCTGAGCACTCATCCGTATACGGGAGGCATTTCTCGGGTATCAAAACAAGGCTGCAGTACTGCCGATTACGCGTCTTGCTCTTGATGCCCACTCTCCAACACTTCCATCACGATGTGGCTTATAAACACCGAGATCCTGCTGCGCCTTGTGTGGGAGAGCGGCCTAACACCGCTGCTACGAGAGACGACCGTGCGCTTCCTCGAGGAGGCGCAAACAAGGAAGCCGCATCAAGAGACTTCTCCCACCTCGCTCCTTGAAAGGTATTCCAATGAATCGGACACGACATACGCCATTCTCTCCCACACGTGGCCGCCGGAAGGGAGCGAGCTCGAAGAAGTCACCTTCCAGGAGTTGGTATCGGCAAACGGCCTGTCGCCGTACACTCTCAGCAAATGGGGCTTCGCCAAAATTGTGAGAACGTGTGAGGAAGCCCTTGTGAGGCACGGCATACGGCTCGCCTGGGTCGACACTTGCTGCATCGACAAGTCTAGCAGCGCGGAGCTGTCTGAGGCTATCAATTCCATGTTCAAGTGGTATATAGGAGCGGAGGTCTGCTATGTTTTCCTCGAGGACTTGGAGGCCCAATCGATGGCTCCCGACACAGAAGATGTGGCTCCAGCTGAATTGGAGCGTTGTAGGTGGTTCACCCGTGGGTGGACCCTGCAGGAGCTCATCGCGCCGAAGGCGGTTGTTTTCTACGACAGGGCCTGGGTCCGGCGTGGCGACAAGCGCGGCTGGGCCAGAAAAATCTCGAGTATATGCGGCATCGGCATCGACGTTTTGGCAGGCGAGGTTGCTCTGCTCGATATCCCAGTGGCTGTGAGGATGTCCTGGGCTGCCCGGCGGAGGACCTCCCGAAAGGAGGACGAGGCATACTGCTTGCTGGGCATCTTCAACGTCAACATGCCGATGCTTTACGGCGAGGGCGCCAAGGCTTTCCTCCGGCTACAAGAAGAAATCATCAAGGACAATCCGGACATGTCCATCTTCGCCTGGGCTGACTACGTGGCTAGCGATGGCCCTTCTCACTCGGGGATTCTCGCCACATCGCCTATCCAGTTTGCCGACGTCAGTCATCTAACTATTACTCACCCTTTCGTACCGCATGAGTTCGAGTTCTCCGTCACCAACCGCGGACTCAGGTTCAGGACCCCGCTTAGCACAGATAAAGGAAATGGATATTTCATCCTCCCCATCAACCACGAGTACTGGGGACTTGGAGCACTTCCTTTTGATCTGGGCATCTACCTGAGGCAGATCGGCCGCGATCTATTTGTGCGTGCCATTCCGAGCAAGTGGGCATCCCTGCCGACGTACTACCAGCCTTCGGTCAAGTCCATCCTAGTCTCCAAGGTCCTCTCCCCAGCACACGCTGATATCATCAATCGGCGCGTACTGCGTATACATAAACCGAAGGATCTCCAGCACGACGACTTTCGGCTAGCCGAGGTTGAACCTGCCGGCTGTTGGGATCCCTCCACATCTACCCTCTACACTGGCCACGCGAGCTCCTTTATCGGCTACATGCACTTCCAGCCAGAGTGGGCCGATGAGTTTGAATCCTTCGTCCTAGTGTGTGGCTATGGGCTGAACCAGGCAGACTCTCGCTGGAGCTTTATACTGTTCCGCGGTGACATTTGGCTCGGTATTAAACCTAGATTCTACGATCACTTTCGCGGCCAGGGCATGGACGATCTGTGGCTAGCTAGTTGGAAGCAACGACAGCGTCTCTACTTGCCACATCTGTACGACGAGTCGAGGATCAAGACGATTTCCCTGTCCGTAAAAGATGTACAGGCCGACTCGCAGCCAATGTTGGACTTGGAGGTCTCGGAGGACTCGGAAATCTCGGAGGACTCGGAAACCTCAGAGGACTCGGAAATTTCGGAAGACTTGGGTTCATACCCGTAGCACTGTTACCACAAATTCTATGTAGCTGAGATCAGTAACTCTTAGTACTATCTAAACTAAGTACCTGAAGGTACATACGACTAGGTACATCTATCTATGCAGCCACGTAGTCACAGATCTTAGTAATCTGCCTGTTTTTGGTATTCCCAATATTATGTGAAATCATTGAAAGTGCTACAATGCCCACATCAACAAAAAAGCACAGCTCCTCCTTAACCCACTTACCCATTTCCTTTGGCTACCCCCGCTCCCTCTTCGATAGAAATTACATGAAACCACACTTAGTATCAACGTCAAACCCCTATCCTGCCAATCTAAGTCTAGCCTCGTGTCACCCCCAAGCTCCATCAAAGCCAGGTAGCATCTGGTCTACTACTTTGCGCTGACTGCTCCATCCGTAGGTACCTACCTATGTAGGTAAATATCGTGAAGTTTAAACCCCCTCAAGCGGTCGATCGTGACGTAGAAAACATCCCCGGTAAGTACCCCTCGCAGGTAACGCTGGTCGCCATCCAGCCCATCGGTCGGAGTCACCTGGGTGCAGACAGCGTAGGTGACCCCCGGCCTATTGGCTCTGCTCTGGGTGCAGTATGTCCACGCAATTAGGACAGAACGCACCCGCTTTGCAAATATGGTCACCCTTAAACCCCTTCCAGTGAGCTGAGGACCATCAGGAGCTTTGTCGAAGGGCGGCAGATATTGCAAAAGACGCGACTCTAAGGCCACGAGCGAGTGGTGTTTGAGGTTGGGCCAATCGGGACAGTGAGGGTTGCTTCGAGAGTAGCAGGACCCCCCTGGGAACAGCGAGTTTAACCACGGCGCGCCAACCAATTGCCGTAGATTATCGCCGTCGTACCCAGCCGGCTTCGTCCAGAGGAGCATGGTGTAGTCTTCGAACCTCTCCGCGACCGCCCGCCACAGACGGTCCATCGCCGCATCGCACTCTCCATAGAAAGTTGGAAATCTGACTCCCAGGAGTCCCATCAGGTAGTAGGCTTCATCTTCGATTTTCGTAGTCTTCCGGCCCCGCGTCCATGACATTCGCTCGGCGATCGGTGCTGCCGTCGGCTCCCTCCTGTACGACAGCACATCTTCGGGAATGCCAGTGATGGCGACGATTGCGTCTAGCAGCTCCGGATCCGTCTTGTGCCCGATCTGGCGCCATTCGCTGTCGAAGAAGAGCACTTTGCGAGGAGCGAGTAGGTCGCTAAGAGTCCCCCCCCTCGTGAACCAACGGCTGCCCCGGAACTGGTCCAGGAAGGCCGGGTCTTGGCGGTCCACCACAACATCGCACAAGTAAGCAAAGCAGATATCGGCCTCCATGGACCACCGATACCACGAATATGTCGCCTCATCGATCTCATCGCTCTTTGTCCGATCGATACAGCAGGTATCTATCCATATTTGCTCGTACCCCTCTTTCGCTGCCAAGGTGCAACTTGCTTGGATCTTCTGGAATCCCTCGAGTTCACGAGCTTTGGGCAGGTCATTCATTTTCTGGAAGGTGACCTCTTCCGCACCCCAAGTGTGGGAGAGAATGGCATATCCACGGGTGGAATAGGAGTCATCGGTTTTATACAACTCGATCTGGAGAGTCTGGGTATTGATGAGGTGCATTTTGTCCAGGAATCACGGACGAGGATTTGACGGCGTTTCCGGGCACGAACGTTAGGCAGCGATGATATGAGGCAAATACGGCTGCTTTACGATGCAGACCCCGCATAATGGCAACACCGCCCGGTGCCGCACTCGGCTAGCGAATCGGGCTTCCGTCTTGGAACATCACATAGCACCTAACCACTCGGGCGTTTACGAAGACTCGAGAATGGCTGATCATGTTCAGACTGAGAATAGGCGCAACATGAGTCCTATATTTTGTGGCTGAGTTCCAGATATATCTGCCCTCTACTTCTAATCAGGCTACCGAGTGCTGAGTATCGCCCACTTGGTAATGTGTCTACAGGCTTCTAAGTCTAAGAGCGTAGGAGTCTGCCTTTGCCAACCCAAGTATTAGGCAGGCTCTTCAACGTCAACCCAACTTTCCCCCGTAAGCCGGCCGCGCACTTAGGTGTCTCCCCGTGATCCCTCCGCCTCAGTGCTGGAAGCGGAAGTCCAGCCTCTTGTTGCCCTTGTCCGTCGTTGTGGCCAGGTACACAAGGCGCTGCTCTTCGGACATAGCGTTCCACTTCCTATCCTTCTGCTTGTTCCTGAAGACGTAGTACGCCTTGGTGAAGAAGTATAGGCCGAAGTTCATGCCCAGGATGGCGATCAGCTGCCGGTTCCCCCGTCGGTAGAGAGGCGCGTCATCGGCGCGGTAGATGTTGGAGGCGATGATGCCGCCGGCTTGGCAGAACATGTTGTAGCAGGCCGCGCTGACTGTACGCAGGCGGACCGCGTTGGAGTTGCGCGAGTTCCAGGCCACCTGGATCGGGTGCGCGTTCGGGTACGAGAGCAGCAGCGTCGTCATGCCCCAGACCAGCCACTTGTCCGCCGTGGTCGAGTTGACCATGTACAGCCACACGAGGAAGGGCAGTGTCCATATCTGGCCGATCATGGCCGTGAACGTGAGCTCGCCCCAGATCTCCGCCACGTAGGTGAGGATCATCATCAAGATCACTGAGCGATGAGTCAGCCTGCGCTTATCTTGAACGAGAAGTGATACTACCTACTATGGAGGACTGTGTACGGGATCGTCAGCAGATTCGTCTGGAAAGTGTTGAAACCAAGCCCCTTGAGCGACAGGGTGAGGTATTGCGTCGGCGGCGTCTGCGGAATTTGGAAGCACATGCCGATCACATAGAGGGGCCTAGCAAAGTCAGTATGAGCGTATTCTATCTGCCCTCTATCACCAGAAGCACGTACCATAAGTCATAGTCCTTCAGACTCTGCCAGAGAGTGCGCGGTGTGATGGGCTCTCTGTTATGCATTCCGCTCTTACTGGGATCCTCCCGGATGACTCGGTTCACAATGATCTTCTCTTCCCTATCGCAAATCGGCTTGTTAGTATGGCCACTGTAGTAGATAAGACCTCCTTGGGGAGTGTATAGAGGACACACACCTCTCGTTGAACCAGCCGTTCTTTCCTCTGAACCAGCTCGGCGTTTGGCAGGGGCCCGGAGGCATCAGAAGGAACGAGAAGATGCCGATGACGAACGTGAGGAGTCCCTGCACGCCTGTGTCAGCAGCACACAACGGGAAGTTCAGTGATGCGCAGCTCCTACCTCCAGAAGGAACATCCAGCGCCAGCCAGCCTTGCCCTGAACGCCTCTCATGTGCAGCAGGCCGTAGGCAAGCAACGCGGAAGCGATATCCGCGAAGCTCATGCCCGTCCAGAAGAAGCCGAGACGAAGGGACAGCTCGTGGTGCTTGTAGAAATAAGAGAGATAGAGGATAATCTAGAGCAAGTCGCGCGGCGGTTAGTCTGGCGAGGCGTCATCCTTCGAGCCTCCCGGAGAGAGAGGGGCCGACTCACGTCTGGGATGAATCCACCCTGAAGGATGCCTAGGAGGGCCCGCGTCACGAGAAAGAATTGACGGCCGTTAAGCCAGAACTGGGACATGGCAACGAAGCTCCAAAGAATCATCTGTAGCGGGATCCAGCGGTCCGGGCCCATCCACTTGGACACCAGTTGGGAGGGAAGTTCGGCACAGAGAAACGCAAGCTTGAAGACGCTGTTACCGAGGTTGTAGTCTGAACAAGAACATCCGCCCACAGTTAGCTAGGTGCACCATAGTTATATGCAATGATACAGCAGTAATATTTAGTAGGCAGGTAGCTTACCATCCGTGGTCAGATTAAGGTCGGGCAAGAAGTTATCCGTCAATGCCTGTCCGATATTGGAACGGTCCAGCTCGAGGGACTGAAACATGATGCAAGCCCAGATCATAATCCGCCAGTCGATCTTTCGAATCAGCGCATTCTCCTCGGCCCAGGTCCATCGAAAAAGAGGATCGAAGCGCTTGATGTTCTCCCTGCATCGATTCGGTCATTTTTCTGTTATAAGGGAAGTTTATAAGGAAAGCCTACGGGCCCTATGGGACAAAGAAGGAAGGGAAGCTTACCAACTGGAAGGTGGCTTATACTTTTCCGCCGTCTCTGGATCGTCAAACACGCTGGGCTAGTTTCGAGGTTAGCCACCTGGGAAGTAAAGTGCATAATAAGGGGGGGAGGGCTACTTAAGATAGACCGTAAATTGAAGAAGGTATTACCTACCTGAGTTGCGATAGCGTTGGGATCATAGCTCGACTTCGTCCGCTGCCACCAGAACCGCTTCTCCTCCTTCGGCACGCCCAAAGGTGCAATGCCCACGGCCGAATCGGAGTCCGAGCCATCCTCTCTAGTGGTCGTTATGACCGCGGACTTTTCCTTGGCCGTGAAGATGGTAGCCATGGTGACGGTGAGTTGTGATAATGAGTTGAGTTGTTATTATGACTGATAACATTAATGCATCCTCCAATCTGACTGCAGGGAAGAACAAGCAAAAGGACTTCGAGGATCATGGGAACTTGTCACCCTTTAATACAAGCACCTCGTGAAGGGCCTCCTTTGCCACACTCATTAGGCGGCGTGCTAAAGCTCAGATGCGCCTGGGTCGTGGATATGCTCATACCTCCCAAGTATGCCACTGCCGACTGATGACGGGACCTTCCCATGATATCACGTCCAACTATCCTAGCCCACGAAGGGAATGGACCAGCCAAGGGCGGCGTTGGGCGTACGAACGTCATCATCCAAAGTGGCGCCCCATCTGCATCGTCGCGGAGGTTGACAGCCTGTAAAGAACAGCGCCGAGCGTCCGGTTGCAACCTTCCCCCCACTCTGGCGGCGACTTGGGTGCGTGGCGTGTGACTCCCTCGCAAGTGTTGCCCCAGCTGGACATAGCCAGCTATAGGGAGCCGCCTCAGCCATGTTCCATCGCGTAATGCGCAAGGTAGGATGACGTTTGAGCCAGAAGTGAGGGGCTGTCAGAACACCGCAAGAACACCAACGTGTTGGCGAGGGACGCAGGAGGAGGGGCGATCATGTGGCTGCGATGGTGTATGAAATATTGGTCTAGATAACACAAGAGAACAGGATCTCAAAGGTCGACCCGATACAGCAAGATGCTTTTGACATGGACAAGCAGCGACGGCGACTATGAACCTTCGTTTGCACTCACAGTCAGGCCACTCTGCAATGCAACTAATCGGCAAGGCCGGTGGAGAACCGAGAATTGGTCTAGGCCCTGTATGTAAAACTGCCATGTCTAATATCCATAATAGAGGTACCCGGGTGCTCGCCAGCATCTCCACGAGGACAGGCTCGTCATGTCCGGGGTCGAGGGCCGTAGGAGGCCAGAACAAGTCGCAACATGAGGGGGGCGAGGCGGGGTGTGACGAATCGGACGCCAGTTAATACAACTACGTCTCTATTATTACCTCGCACGGACTTCATTAAGGCATCATCACGGCTCGGCGGGTTCCGAGAGGCTGCCAACATCCACTGGGGTAGGTAGGCGTAGAAAACTGTGAGATGCAATATTGCGTGACGTGGGTTTCGTCACGTCATATTGCAACCGCAGCTAGAAAGATAAGACCTCTTCTGCTCGTTGGCCCGTGGCGGGTGCCGCGCGAATCCGACCCCATGGAATCGGATATGTCCCTTTCTCCGTGTTGATCTCTGAAAAAGACACATTATGCGATGGATTCGTAATTCTGGGTTGGTGGGTGGTGTCTAGTGTCTAGGCAGTATCTGAATATCTCGGGTGGTAGCTGAATCTAGGCCTTTGGCTCGGACGCCCCCACGGTGAGCTACCAGCCGCGAACCACGTTAAAAGAGTCAGTGGTATAGAGAGTGAATCGGGGCCTTTCTGAGCGAGTTACCCAACCAGCCGATACCCCAGCTCGAAGCCGGCGCCCTGGGTGAGACCATCGCCGTGGCGTCGTCCTAGGTCTTGCTGCTAATAATAGGGTTTCATGTTAGCGGCCACGTTGCGTATACTCTCTAGAAGAAAACTTGAGCAGCATGGCGATCATCCATGAGTGCGCCGAGGGATTTCGAGTGCGATCCAGATATTAGAAAGGGCTTAATATACCCATGGCGTTCCATCGCCTCGGGGTGTACTTGATCGGGAAGTAGCTCGGAAGACTGACCTTGCCAGCCCCAACCTTCAGACGAGCTTCCACCGATTTTACCGCCGTATTGAGCGCCGTGAATTCGCATGAAACAGGCGCCTGTAATCGACCTTTTTTCCCCTGGACCGCCGCCTTGAACTGATTCATCAACATGACATGGCTCTTGTGAGTGGAGGATTACCTCTGCGCAACTTTGTCGATCTCCTTCGCGGTCCGTGCCTCGATGCCGACGGTCAATTCGGATATCTTGTCCAAATGAGCGCTAGTTGCTGCGATCCCGCGTTGCGACAGCTTTCCAGCATCGATAAATCCAGTTTCTAGCAACAAGAGCCGACGCTCCAAATCCTAGAGAGCGCCGGAATTGGCCATACGTATGTGGCGTCCCCTGGTGATAGCAATAGTGTCGCAGGTATTCTGAGGTTGAATGGGGTATCGCCCGTAGACAGAAGAGCAAAAAGTAGGTCGAGGCTCTAAGGTCCGAGCTCGCGGGCTACCACCCTGCGACTAAAAGGTTTGATCCGCTAAGCCCGCACATATCCAGAATTAAAGGCGCATTACCATTGCAAATTTAAATAAATATGGTACTTAACATAATCCCTTGCTATTATAGGACAAGTGAGAAATCGCGAGGCTAGTCAAGGCTAACAAGGGTGTGAAAGCAAAGTTTGCATAGCATAAGGAAGACCAGATAAGGACTATCGAAGAGGTATATCACTCTTTCATGTAGCACCAACTGGACATATAATGCTGACTCTCATTATTCATTTTACAGACCGTTGAGTTGGTTCTTTTGCGCAACCTTGCGCAAATGGCGTTGAGATGAGCGCCGTCGGAAGGGGAACAGGTGGCTAATACCACGTCAGGAGCCATGGTTCCTGTTGAGTTGAGCATTGGGCGGAAGTAGTTACAAAAGTTGTTACTCGAAATTCTCTTTTGCAACAGTTAGCAATGTAACAGTTCCGGTACGGGGATCTGCGTGTGATAGCTCAGGGGATACGGGAGGTCATGACCGCCTCCGTTCTGCGACCGATATTTCCGGAAGTCTTCGAGGCATTACGAGACTTGATCACAGAGGTACTGAGAAAGTACCTAGGTATCTAGTACCAATAATTAGGAGTGCTTTGAGCCTCTTGCAGATGTGTGATTACGTACTTACATACCTCTCAAGCACCTCTATCCACATGGTTATACCCCTTGGTACGGCACCAGAATACAGGCGAATGTACATATGTGAGAAATATCAAGTAATGCTGTAGCTGCAGTACTGGAATAACCTAAGTTCGGCTCCTTTCCAGAGGTATCCCATGGCACTACTGCTGCGCGGTAGGATAACTCAAAGAATCGTAGCAATCAGAACGAGACACAGCTATTATCACACAGTAAATGGGAGAAATGGCCTCTCTGTGAGAATGATTATCTCTTCTATTCGTACTAGAAGGAAAATTTCTTACCGTCAAGCGCCAACCAGCCGGCGCCGTCCGATCGTCCCTTATCTTCTCACTTGTCGAGCTCGCTGACGGTCGGGTCCCAGCAGACGGGAGCGTACTCCGTCGTCTCGAGCTCCTTCACCTCCTCCTCAGTGAGCTCGAAGCCGAACACATCGGCGTTATCCTGAATGCGACTAGGCGTGACGCTCTTGGGAAGAGGAACGTAGCCCTTCTGGAGACTCCAACGGATAAGCACCTGCGCCTCGGAAACGCCGTACTTTTCGGCCAGTTGCTTCAGCTTCGGCTCGCCCCAGCGCTCACCGCGGACTAGAGGACTGTACGCCTCGACGGCCACGTTGCGCTTCTTGCACCAATCAGCGATGTCGTTGCGCGCGCACCACGGGTGGATCTCCCACTGGCCGACGCTGAGTACACCGCCCTTGCCCTTCCCGCCACGCTCAGCCTCGAGCTCGGCAATGTGCTGCTCGAGTTCGTCCAGGTGATGCACGCCGTAGTTGGACACTCCGATGGAGCGCACCTTGCCCGCCTCGACAGCCTCGACGAGAGCCTTCCAGGCGCCCTTGCGAGCGGCCGACCCGCCGTAAGGGGCGTGCAGGAGGATCAGGTCGACGTACTCTAGGCCAGTCTCAGCCAGTGTCGTCTTGATCAGCTCCTTGGCGCCTTCGTATGAGATGCTCCGCGGCGGCACCTTGGAGGTGAAGAAGACCTCGGACCGGGGGATATGGGACGAGCGGATCGAGGCGCCGCACCCTGCTTCATTCTTGTAGGCCGCGGCAGAGTCAATCTGTGATGTATTACCGTCAGCAACAGCAGTCTCTGGTACACAAAAATACAACTTATGAGGTTGGTAACATACATGGCGGTATCCTGCCTCGAACGCTAGATTGCAGCATTTCTCGGCGTCCTCCTGGGGGCTAAAGTGGGGGCAGATGGCGATCGTCAGTTTGCCATCAAAAGGATCGGATCGCACGCGGAGAGGGAGCAAAAATCTCACGTCTGCCAGACCTAATGTCGAGTTACATCCGTCAGCAAGGCTGTGCACGTGATAAAAGTCTCCGAAGCTAGGTACTCATGTATAAAATAAGCTTACTCCAAAGCCCAAAAGGGGGATTTCGTAGCCACTGTTGAGCTTGAACTTCGACTGGATACTGAGAGGGGCCATCTTGCGCAGCATAAAGGTCACCTTAGCACTTGGTAAGTCGTTTTGCCGTTAGAGGTCTCGGTACGAAAATGATCAAGGGTAATAGGGTACACAGAACTCGGTGTGTTTTCAAGTCCCGGAGACAGAAGCGAAAGGGAGTGCGCATGTCTCCTTTTATAGGAAGCCTCCTCCCGGCGGGAGCGGGTGATTTCTAATTCTTTCCATGTACCTCAAACGTACTCTGTTGGCCTCCAGAAGGGGTGATCGGCCCTCAGCGGTCGGCGATAAGAACGCGACGATGGCTGTCGTTAGGTCTGCTTTACCGCATTGTACAAGGGCACAACAAGGTGCTATGTAGGTGTGCGGGATTTGTATACATGCCACCAATTTTGCTGCCTCCCCCGCCGCGGATTTGGCGTCCATAGCGAAGTGATGATGTTATGCCCCGCCATTAGCTCGTCGTCCGCGGTGGCGGTGGGCGGGCACCAGCTCCGCCTAACACCCATCTTGTTCCGAGCTACTCGTACCAGCCCGGCGGCGCGCAGTGGATAAACGGCTAATACCTCGAACAATGTAGAGCCCCCGCGTTATCGGGCCAAGACCTTTTCGGCTCCCGACGCGGACGATGCTGGTCGTCCTTTACCCCACGTTCTGCAGCAAATGTATCCCGCGGTATTTGGCTGGGTGGAAGATACTGCTTAGCAAACCCCCGACGCTTTAACGCCGTCGCGGCAAAACCCTAAGCCGCAGAAGGAACTACGAACTAATGGCATGACTTTGATTACAGGTACCTACCTACATACTAGAGAGCTTGAATACGTGATCTTTCATGCTTACGGAATACACGTCGTTAGGCCCTAAGCCAGCTAAACTCCGCAAACTCTTGTCGAGCCTCCCAAAGATTAGTGAGCTCACGCCCTTTTTTTTCTCGCTGAGCCTGTACATCTATCTACTTACCTCAATATGACGTTCATTAGAGGCCCATGTCGTCATGACCGCCCTCGTTTGAACATCTCGGATATTCACGATAAGGCCGGTATTACCAGGCCACGAACGAAGGCTCTACCGTCGATCTAGAAAACACCGTCCACAAAGTCCACCACGATAACTCTTTCCACAATATCCGCGACACTCCTCCCAAAAGCCAGGTGAACAGGGTCACTCGTCACATAGTAGTCCCGGTCCTCGGCTGACGCAAATGTGGCGACGAAGCCGTGGGTTATGCCGCTCTAGTGTCCGCGCACGCGATGCTTAGTATGGAGAGACTTGTTCTTGATCGCTGTTTCAGGGATGGTTATTCACCTGGAGGCCCTCCGGCGAGCTATCCCTGCCACCTTTCATAGACAGGAGATACGGCTCCTTAGAAATCGGATGCAGGCAGCTATTCCTCAAGTCTAACATGCGGGCACATGCCTGCATGGCGTATTAGCGTATCGGCTCAAGAGACCAGGAAGACGGAGGGATTCATCAATGTTCAGGGACGATAAATAAGAAGACGAGTGACTTGCCTCCTTCACGTCCTGGAAACTTGCGCTTTCCCTCCATCGAAACAAAACGGTGTGGGTAACAGCGGATGCAGCACTGCCGAGCGCCGTGGAGGTCCGATCCCCATCGCGCAAGAACACACCAGTACCGCGGATCGCGAGGATGAATATCAGGACTAACGCGGCCGCAAACGTGGCCAGATACGCAACTGGTCGTTTCAACATAGTTTATTGCAGGATGGATAAGCGCGCGTGGAGGCTGAAAAGCACGGTCAGGACGGATTAGAACAGCGAGCTTAAATTGTGGGCTCGGAAAGGACCGACCAGTTCGGTAGGGTCCAGGCTTCAAGGTTGCTCCAGTGTGCCTACTTGTTACTGCAACAACAGTATTCCAGCCAAATGTTTTCTTCAGATGTTAGTGCTTTATTTCCGGCCACCAAAGCCCAACTTATTATTCGCCTGGACCCCCGCCAACTTCGTCTTTTCCTACCATATTCTTTGAACAATAAAACTTAGAGGAATACTGGTAACCTTGCACCCAGGTGCCTTACGAGAGCTTCTGTGGGATCTTTGAACGAGACAGCCCGCTGAAGCCTAGTCCGATTTGCGGGCGGCGGGGAAACACGGAGTTCCCCAATCAGTTAAGGTGACCGCATCGCACCAAGCAGCCCTGATTTTTTAGTGGACGAGCCGAAGCTGCAGGAGGTGTGTCCAGCGACTTCCCACCCTTGTATCCTACTCTTTCAGGAAGCCAAAATGCTCTACATCAGCAATCACACCTTCAAACACCAACTTCTAGCACGCCAGGCGGACCGCAATCCACTACTACGCCTAGTCCAGGCAGAGAACCAGCGACAGGAAGTCAAGATGCTTCTCTCCGGATCCAAGACAACACAAAATTTGGAGGCTATCGGCGAGGGCAGCATCTCCCTGCTGCCCGTCGAGCCGGAGGACATGGTAGGCCGCGCACCCCTCCCTGAACCAACCCCGCCATCATAGCGAGATGGAGCCGTCACCGTCTATGGAGCAATCACCCTCCTAACCAGTGTCGCAGTGGCATGCCAACAACCTCATTCGCCCGGACGATACACTCAGAGCCCACGCAGTCCGCAAAGTTGTCGAAGAATCGGCTACCGGGTCGACGGCGTCGAAGCGGGTACACACCGAGCTCACGATCCGGGTAACCTCGACCTTCTTCGACCCGGCAGCGTCGTCGTTGCGCGTCACGGGCGTCGTTGTCGTGGAAAACTCCTACGTATCGCTAGGACAATATCACACGCTCGATCTGGAACTGCACCGACCGTTTACACTATGGAAAAAAGACGGCTGGGATAGTGTGGCGCTGCAGGAATTACAGGACGCGCTCAAAGAAGATAAAGATGGCGCTGTCGCTGCAGTGGTCATGTCGGAAGGCTTGGCCAACATATGCCTAATCACGGACTACCAGACGCTGCTGAAACAGCGCGTGGAGAGCAGCGTTCCGAAGAAAAGATCCGCGGCCGTGGATCAGGACTCGGGGATGCGACGGTTCTTCGAGAAGACTTTAGGAACACTACTACGAGCGATCGACTTCGAACAGCCACGAATGCTGCTACTGGCTAGTCCCGGTTTCGTTGCGCAAGACTTCAAGAGGTACATCGGGGAGGAGGGGGCGAGGAAGGCGGACAAGCTGCTCCGCCGAATCGCGAATGACTCGGTCATCGTGCACGCGAGCTCGGGGCATCTACACTCGCTCAACGAGGTGCTCAAGAGCCCAGAAGTGTCAGCCCTGATGAAGGATAAGAAATTTAGCAACGAGACGAGGTTCATGGACGACTTCTTCAATCGGCTGCGGAAGGACGACGGGAGAGCGTGGTACGGCCTCGCGCCTGTGGAGAAGGCCGTAAAGGAAGGGGCCGTCGGGCGGGGAGGCGGATTCCTGCTGATCAACAACTCGCTCTTCAGGAGTATGGACATCACTACGAGGAAGAGATACGTCGGTCTCGTCGATAAGGTCAGAGAAGATGGCGGCGAAGCAAGAATTCTCAGCAGCGACCACGAGAGCGGGCAGCGGCTCGATGCGCTTGGCGGCATTGCGGCGGTACTCACATATCCCATTCACGACCTCGACGAAGAGGACGAGGAAGAGCCAGAAGGGCATGAGGCACAAGGGGCTCCAGATGATGAATCACTAGTAATATAAGAACAACGATTACCATTTCGGGCCCTCTGCCATTGATGGTAGCGTTGCGTCTGCATGGGAGATTGTCCTTTCCAGAACACGGCAGAGCGTGCTTCTCCGCAGTGCCCAATGACGTCACTGGAGGGACGTACGGATCACAGCGTCCACGGATGCGGTGCATCCACCTGAGAAGAACACAACCTGGAACACCAACTGCGCCGCCTGGGCGACACAGGAGTACGCAGTGATAGTGACAGCGAGGGGCGTTTACTCCGTAACTGTTTCAGTTTCTAGGAATTGGGATATGCGTCCAAGGCCGGCTGTAATTTATTTACGCAACAGGAAACCATCCAGCCTTACTTTACGCCCTAAATCCACCTGCGGACGTCATTCCTTGAAAATCAGACGATGTAGACATATGAGGACTGTTATATATTACACGAAGTCTGAGTATCATCTATCACCTCCCCTGCCCTGCTCAAGACGCGAACGGCGCAAACAACCTAGACCGTGGTCTCGGTTGTGGGCTCAATTCAAATGCGGAATACGATTTTCGCTGCATGTTCCTTACAATGTGTTTGTCGTAGGCTCTGTCTCCCTGGCGGTCCATGATGCAAAAGCGGGAAGGATGATCACGATCCACGTTATGGTTCCGTGATCGCCATTTATGGAATGATCTGTTCCCACAAGTCTCAATCCGGTAACACAATCAATGCTGGCTTTTCTCTCCATTACGTCTGTTTCCCGATGCGATGCGTGCAAGCAAACGCTTGTGCGGGCCGGCATCTTCGGCTATCAGCCCATCTAGCAGCTTGTTATTACTGGATTGGACAAGTATTCTTTTGGGCTGTCTGCTCTTAACATAGGTAGGTACGGTCGACCATCCTATGGATCCGTCTGAAGAGAGCCAAACTACGACTTGACCTAGAGCCGGACTGTGCTGCACATCCCTTGTACCTTGCTCTTATTTCTTTCTAATTTTACAGCACCTTTGCCACCTCCATGGACCCCACCTTGCCCTCAGATACTTCACTCGATCTTACGACATACGGTAGCTTGAGCACAATCTTCCGAAGCATGGGCCTTCAAGGTAGCCATAAAGATTAGGGAGAAGAGGAGAAAAAGTAAGGCAAGAAGCAAAGTTATCCAGTTCAGTTCTACAGCCTGCATCTATCTCCGGGACTAGGGAGAGGCCCTTTGATGAAGGTCGCAATTCGAGCGAGTTCGCGGTTCTTCGGTTCAGCTATTGGGCCAGCACCATTCTGAGCTTGGGCCCGGCAGCTTCGGCTCGCCGCATTGCCCATAACAACGACCACACGCCAATTCCTCTCAACTAGCTTCTTCGGCTCCCTCTCGCAGCAACAATCTCACCTCCGCGCAGGACGGGCAGTGCCCCCACACGATGGAAGATGGCCGCCGTTCTATCAGACGTAAATGTCGCCCCGGGGCGCAAGCCAACCGAAAAGACAGGCCACGATCGCAGTCCGCCTTCCTCGGTTGTCCCGACCAGCCCAGGGCCAATCGACGTGCCGCTCTCGAGCACGGTGAGCCGGGCGACGAGGTCGCCAACGTCTTCTGACGGTCGCCGTAAGTTCTTTCTCCCCTCCCCTACCCTCCTTCTACCTTCCCTCTTCGTTTTCCTCGTTTTCCTCGGTCTTGTCAGTCGTCGTATGTCGCATCCCAGCCGGGCGGGACGCCTTGGCGAACGTGGCGCGTGGTGCATCAGCGTTGGCCAACGAGCATTCGCCTCCCTGTTTGGCTTAGCTGCGCCGAGGCCGATGACGTTAAATATGTGCGACGCGCGTTCCGTGACGTACCACAAACACGTCTACCGTGCGGCAGCCCACAATCTTCATCGCCGCCGGAACGGCACAAGAGGGGTCGGGGCTCGGCGGGACGAGACGAAACGAGCGGAAGCAGGAGGAGACAGAACGCCTTGCTCACAGCCTTGCAGTCGCCACAGGCAACAGCACTTCCCCCCAGACCACCCTCACGGCGGCGACGGCGGCGGTATCCCCTGCCGCGGCATCCACCCCCCCGCTGGGCCAGACCGCGTCCCCGGGCAGGAGGACGCCGTACAGGCACGACACTGATCCGCTGAAGAATGCGTCGGCCACAGCGGCGGTCCCAGCTGAAGGCACAGGGTCCGCCCGAGCCACACCCCCCAGCAGCTCGGTTCCGCCTAGTCCCGCAAACAATGCGGCCATTGATCCGCTTTCGCAGGTGAGAAAAAGGAGATCGGGACCTCCCTCCTGGGACCCTCCCTCCTGGGACGGATCGTACTTCCTTCCAGCCTCTAGCTGTCCGCGGCCCTGCGCCATCTCTTATTTCGGGTGCCTGGCGCACGCGCGAAGAGAGAGGACGAAGCCAGGTCGGGCTACCTATGCCAGGCCGAGGGGTCGCGGAGAGAGGACGTCGTTGTTATGCTGGTTCCCATACTTGGATGGTGGGATAGCTGGGCTAACAGACCCGTGGCGCTTCCTCTCTCGTAGCATATATTCATGAGAACCAACACGGACCACTTCATTCCCTCGCGACTCCGTAATCCGAATAGACCCGAAAGCCCCATTGACGGCACACCTGTTCGCGTAGGCTCCGACCTCTCCGTCAAACAATCTCCCGCTGCTGCCGATGCAGGGAAGGATAGAAGGTATGGGCATTTATCCCCCCGTTAGCAAGACGTGGAAGCCATAACCCATAACTAACCCATGTGTCTCCTGTCTCGATAGGAAAGCGGTGTCCTTTCTCAGCCGACTGAGTATGCGGGGCTACAGGAAGAAAGACGATGACTTTACCGACGATGCCTCCCAGTTCAGCGACCAACGGACCGATGGCACGAACGCCCGCGTCTTCTCCTCCATCATCGGTGGCGGGGGCTTCATCCCGCACCACAAGGAGCCCCCGAGGTACATCAGAGTCAAGACGTCCAACAAGAAAGAGAAGGAGTTCGATCACATGTTCTTAGCGCAGGAGCTAGTGGGCACCCGGCCTCCCGAAGCCGAGGCGGACGACAAGACCCCGATGGTCACAATATCTACTCCGGGAGCGGGGAGCAAGAAGACGGCCACAGGCGGGGCCATATGGGCCACCGAGTTCAGCAAGGATGGGAGGTACCTAGCTGCTGGCGGGCGTGACAACATCATTCGGATCTGGGCCGTCATCTCGACGCCTGAAGACCGGAGAGCCCAGCAAGAGGAGGAAGCTGCGAACGGAGGGATGGGGGAGAGGCTTAGTGCGCCTGTCTTCGTGGAGAAGCCGTTTCGCGAGTTTGCCAGCCACACGGGGGAGATCCTGGATCTGAGCTGGAGCAAGAACAACTTTCTGCTGTCGACGTCCATGGACAAGACAGTGCGCCTGTGGCATGTGAGCAGGCAGGAGTGCCTGTGTACATTCAAGCACCGGGAGCTTGTCAGTAAGGTCGCGTTCCACCCGACGGACGACCGCTTCTTCCTCGCCGGTTGTCTGGACACTACGCTGCGGCTGTGGAGCATTCCGGACAAGGCTGTCGCATACTCGGTGCAGCTGCCGGAGATGATCACGGCCGTGGCGTTCACGCCAGACGGGAACACGGCCATCGCCGGCATGTTGAATGGGCTGTGCCACTTCTACGACACCGACAGCCTGAAGTTCCAAGCGCAGATCCACGTCCGGTCGTCGAGGGGGAAGAACGCCAAGGGCAGCAAGATCACGGGCATCGCGGTGATGGCGCCGCCAGGCGCCAAAGAAGGGGACGCGCGGGTGCTGGTCACCTCGACGGATTCGCGGATCCGGATATACAACCTGAGGGACAAGAGCCTCGACGCCAAGTTCAAGGGGCACGAGCACTCCTGTAGTCAAATTTCGGCGAGTTTCAGCGATGACGGCAAGTACGTGGTCTGTGGTAGCGAGGATCGCAAGGCGTTTATCTGGAACCTAAGCTTCGCTGATGCGGAGGCCAGCAATAAGAGCCCGTGCGAATGCTTCGACGCCCATGGCGATATCGTCACCACGGCCATCTTCGCGCCGACAAGGACGAGGCAGCTCCTGGGCGCATCGGGAGACCCGATCTACGACCTCTGCAATCCGCCTCCGGTGACCCTCATGTCCATGGAGGAGTCCACGGCGTCGCAGACGGCGCTATCCGACCAGCAGAGCGAGGTGCAGCCGCACGTCAAGCGGCGGGAGGAATCGCCTGCCTACATCAAGCGATCCACCCACTTCGGCGGCAACATCCTCGTCACCACGGACGATATGGGCATCATCAAGGTATTCCGGCAAGACTGCGCCTATGTCAAGCGCAAGCACGAGAGCTGGGAGACGGGATCGACGTTCAGCCGGAAGCTGGGGTCGGGGATCCTCGGCCGGAGTGCTAGCATCCTCACCCGCAATAGCGGAGGCAGCGTTGCAGCGCATTCTCGGCGAGGTTCCCTATCGCAGCCGCCGCTGCCCGGTATCTCCTCGGGGCCGCCCAGCCTCATAGGGGCCCCGGTGCCGGGCAACTCGGATCGCATCCTGACTTGGCGGCAGGGCATCGAAAATGGCGGACGCCCTGTGTCCATCACGTCCGTCGCGGGCACACCAACGAGAAGCGAGCGGTCCATATCGCCGAACAAGGCGGCGCGAACGCCTCTTACCAGCGCCGCGAACCTCGCCAGCGAAGCGCGGAAGCTGCAGTACACAGCATCATCCTCGAATCCGACACCGCTTCCCAGCACGCAGATGCCGAAGAAGGACCTCTACAACCGCCCGACGAGTCCCACATCGAGCACGTTCAGCAGCGCGCGAACAGCAGAGAGACTTACCACGACGATGGAAAGCCTGAACCGAGATAGCATCCAGGAGGGGGACGAGCCGGCCTCGCCGGGTTCGCCGACTTCGCCTCCCACACCGAGCTTCTCATTCAAGCCCGCGGAAGGCGAGGATCAGCTCAGGCTCGATCCTGCGGGTGCAAGCTACAGCTTCTGGAATCTGAATAAGTGGAAAGGCATCGCAAACCTCAGGGCATCACGCAGTAGCGGCTCCAGTGCTGGCACCGCCCCGGGGACCGGAGACGCAAACAGGATAAATGAACCGGCCAACGCTCGGCCGGAGAGCGACGCCCCAACGGGCGGTGACGCCCCTGCTTCGTCGCCGATGGCCACAGCAGCCGCAGCGGCAGCATTAGGAGCTGCAGCAGCTAATAATAAAGACAAGGCCAACAGCCACGCCAACAACCACACCCCACGCCGCAAGTCTATGGGGGCATCGGTTCTGCCCAAATCCCCGCTGTCGAAGAGCGACAACAACACGACGTCGAGCCCGGCGGTGGACGAGACCGACGCGGACGGCGGCCCCCGACGACACACCGTACAGGTCGCTTCCCTGCTGCGACCGAGCTCGAACTCGAACATGACCAGCAGCGACGACGGCATTCCCCACGGAAACACCCGGCTGTATCCGCCGGCTCCGGGGCGGCACAGCCCGTATGCGCGAGCGGGGTCGGTGGTCAGCCGGCTCAGCTCGGAACTGACGAGCGACGAGGCTGAGACGGAAGCCGAGGGCGAGGAGATGCGATGTCGCAAGTGCGACGGCCGCGAGTTCAAGGCACGGCGGGTGGGGCCGCGGCAGAGACTGTTCTGCGGGCGGTGTGGCAAGACCGTAGATGAGCGTTAGGCAGTGAGAATAGAGGAACATTTCGAGCATTTCGAGATCTTTGGCCATGGTCTCCTTGCCCTTATTCTTTGGCCATTTCTCCTTGTCGACAGAATATATCTCCATAGAGCCTCCTAGAGGTAGGCACTTCTGGGATTGGACAGCCTGGGTTGTGGTTGAGTTACCGAGGCACCTAGAGAGCGGGAGTTTTGGGTACCAGCTTGCGTATTTGTTTTCTAGGTCGTTTTCTGTTCAGCGAGATCTCGCCGTGGGTTACATATACACGCACGGCGGCGCTCTTCTGGAGACAGGTGGTCCAGCGACTCGTATCACCCGTTCACGTTGTAACATCACCTCTCTATCGGACATTCTCGTCGCCGACGTCATAGCGTAGAGCCAAGGCTGCCTACTATTTGCCTGTATTGTAAGGTCCATCTCGTGGAGAGTAACGAGTACCACACGCGAGGTTTATTGCACGGTAAAATCTAATGCACGCCATGATGTGAACCTTTCGGTGTGTTTCATATTAATGTTCGGAGTGGTCCGCAGGCATTGCGAGTCTATAGGAGGGAATACAGGGATGGGACAAGAGCACAACAGGAACGCTCAAGCATAGTGACCCAACACACGCCGCCAGAACGCCCCGTATGACCTCCACGCCTCGACGCGACAAAACGAAGTGGGTTACGCAATTCTGGACCTGAAATAACCATGTACTTGCGTGACTCTATCAAGAAGACGACGTGGGGTCAGCGCTGCGGCTGCTGACGCTGCGGCGCTTCTCAACGAGCTTGGCCCTTTCCTCCTCGAGCTTGATGAGATGCTTGTCGATCTTGGCCATCTCCTTCTGGTCACGCTTGATGCGACGTGCGGCTTCGCGCTCATCGTTGCGGGCCTTGCGCTCTGCGGCTTCCCGCTCGTGGCGGATGGCACGCTCGGCCTCCTTCGTGCGGCGGCGCACTTCGCTGGCCCGCTCGCGCTCCGCCGTAGCGGCGAGGCCGTCCCGGGTAGTGTTCTAGCCCTGCAGGGACATCTTCCAGTCAGCACGCCCGCGCCCATCGGAGCCGGAGCTGCTGCCAGAACCGCCCAGGGAGTAGCCACCACTCACCGTCGTCAGGTCGGCGTTCGCGGCCGCGGCGGTGGCAGGGGTAGAGTCGGCGGCACCATCAGTCGTCGTAGCATCGGCGGTCTCGGCGGTAGCCGGGGCCGGGGCGGACTTGATCTTGTTGCTCAGGTGGGCCACCACGGCGGACAAGGCGCGCGGGTCGGCGCCGCGGATCATGGTGATGCCGCCGCCGGCGGAGAGAGTGACGGCTCGCTTGTCGGCCACGTCAGCGTGGACGGCGGCGGGCTTACCGTCGGCGAAGAAAAGGAAGGTGGGCATGGCGGTTACGGCGTAGGCCGTGGCGATGTCGGTAGCGTGGTCGACGTTGACCTTGGCAAAGGCCAGCTTGCCGGCAGCGGCGTTACCGTCGGCCAGTTTCGCGAAGAGCGGGGCGATGGCCTTGCACGGCGGGCACCAGTCGGCATAGAAGTCGGCTACGACGTACTTGTTCTGCCGGATGAAGGCCTGGAACTCGGATAGCGCACTGATGTGGGAGACCGTCATTTTGTCGAGCTGTTGAAGTTGTCGCTGCTAGAGGAACGCGGGATTGGGTCTAGGTGGGAGATATAATCGACGCTGCAAGAGAGTCGAGGCTGGAAGACAAGGTTGGAGAGACTCGAAGAGAGGTCGGCGATGGCTAAATAGTCGCGTCGGGAAGGATGGCTCTGGATTAGAAATATAATACTTAGGTCAGGCTGAGCTGCGGATAAGAGATGATTCCAAAGAGGTATTGTATGTACGTATTAAAGGGAAGGCATTCATTCCGTCTGTGGTGGAATGTAGGTGACGGACGGACGCAATGGATAGATCGAAAATTGACAAGTTATAGCTTACGGCCAGCCCGATGGCGGGGAAGCTTCGAAGCTTCCAGGCTGTTCATCGTCACTTAGCGGCAACAGCAGGGGCGACCAAGCAATACACCCCGAAGTCGCCGTTTCCTCTGTAATCATCTGGCAGCTTCAACGACATACTCACTGAAGGCGCCCGTCATGACAAATTCCAACTGCGGTTCCGGCTGGATTCCAGCGGGGTTCCAGCGGGGGCCGCCCGCTAAGATCGCAGCGGCTGCAGCCCCGTCGATCGCCGCGGATGATTGGCTGCGTCTGCCAGTGCCCAGCGTTCGCTCTTTCGTCGCTTGCTCAACGAGTTATTTGGCGTTTCTTCCACCCGTCATCGCTATGACTCTCTTGCAGCAAACGACCCCCGTTCCCCAAACAAGCTGGGAGATCGGCATTGTGCATCTATGCCTTGCATTCGCTGCCGTGATGCGGCAGCCTCGTGGAACCGCCCGTCCCCATCGCGTGGGGCGTTACCCGACGACGCGACGACCCATTCGTGACGACTTTCTACGTCGACAGCAAGGATAGCATGTCGGCACAACTCGAGGTAAGTACCTAGGTAGGCAAGACTGCTCAGAATTAGGAACGGAATGAACGGCTGGCAAATCTCGGTGCCTGCCTGCTTGTTTGACGGAAAGACCGTGGATTCTGGTGCCTGCTTTCTGCTTGTCAGCCAGCGGCTATCATGTCTTCCTAACGCCCCATCGTCCGTCTCCTCCGTCTCCGGCCACCCTTCTTTTCCTGCTTTGCCCCTCCTTTCTCAGCTCTAAGTGTGCATTCGAGGAAAAGGACAGTATGGCAACTCAGGCGGTAGTACTGTTGATGTAGTCTCCCAGGGAGGGGGTCAAATGTCCTCGGGTGACGGTAGCTGCATACTTGGGGGCATACCTATTTGAACTGACAAGCATATAGATAAGCGCGATCGGCTGGCGAAACATTCCTCGCCCAAATCGGAAGCATCTGGCGCCTAGCCGGAAACGCCTGTCTGCGGCTGGTGGTGTCGTCAAGCACCTCAAGCCATCTAGGGATGGCCCTGCCCGCTTTCCCACGCTTTGTTCTCCCCGGGGCGCAGACTTTGGGTCCGAGCGGGCCCCCCGTCCCCGTCACTTTTTTTTGCGAGATGACGATGAGACACACTCATCCCAGAGTTTGCCTCCTCGGCGCTTAGACGACAGCTGCAGCTTATCTACCCGTCTACCTAGGGAGTTGGTGTAGGTAAGGAGCAGGTACCTGGGACGTCCGTGGATGCTTAGTACATGCACGGAGGCCTCTGTATCTGCAACTTCACCTACTAGCCTCGATTCCTCCCCCCCCATCCCCAGGCTCCCTCAACCAATACACCTTTGATTTCTCTTACTTGCTTCCACTCTTTTTCCCGCCCCCAACGCGCCCAGGAGCCCAGTCTGGCAGGCCAATCAGCCGCGGCGGTGCCTGAGCATAACCACATGAAGCTCCCCCCCCCGGGGGATGGGAGGGTGTTACTGGTGGCTGGCAGCTGCATGCCAGATATAGCACCTACCGGCATAATGAGGCTCTGGGAGATGAAGTCCTTGTGTAACATGCCCTTGCTTCGTGGCCTCGCCGGGGTCCCTGGTTCGTCTGGCCTGGTTGCCGATGCTCTGTTTCCTGAACCTGTTTCTTGACTCCGTTTCCTGACTACCTCCGCCCTACGCACCTATTAAGTAGGCAGGTAGGCAAGACCGTATGCCCTCTCGCACCCACCACCGGTACGGGTGTAGAGATCCACCTGGTCTAGGAACTCCCCCGTTGGGCGTCTATGGGATGTATTAGGTGGGGGGAGGATGGACGTGTTAAGGTGGAACCCGTCCCCGTGGTTCTGGGACCCTGGTACCAACGGAGGTTGGATCTTCCTGTGGTTCTACGCATCGGCCGGTTAGCGCTGAATTCTGCCAGGGGGTGCGATCCGCTAGGCCCCCTTTCTCGAAACTCCGAGATTGTCCCCTGGTCCATTTATCACTTGGCCGATACCCCTTGTTCGCGCTGGATTGGAGGCCATGATAGGTTCGACATCTCGAGGATGTGGCGTGGGAGTCTAGGCTTGGCCTCGGTCAGCGTGACGCCGTCGTTATCTTCCCCCCTACGCCTGTCCACCGTATCAGCCCTCTAGCCACTGTATTCTTCATAGGCGGACAGCACCCAAGTGCGGGAGATGAAGGCTGCGGCCTTAGTCGCGGCGTTACGCCTCTCGCCTTCGGCGTGATCTCGGTGTCAATAACGACCGTTTCATCCTCTCCGGATAGCTCCAGGGCGGCGGGTGAGCATCGCCTGGGAGAGACTCCAGCCAACTCCGCCCCTGGGCATTCGTCCCATTGGATGGTGGCGGCCTTGTGAGCGTAAGCGTCTGTCTGGCCCGGGGCGCTACGCAGCAGCCAGCTCGGGTTCTCCTCAAGGAGGAGCGTTTCGAATCATGGCCAGGTTACCAGGGTGCTTATTTGAGCCTCTGAGGTGCGCCTACTGCGGCTCCATTTCTAGCGTTATATAAGGGTCCGTCTAGAGGTATCTAGGGCCTGTAACTGCGAGTCCTGTGGAGTTAGCTTTCGGCATCGCGGCGCTCAACTCCTCGATCTTTTCATATTTTCTTTGTAGGCCCCTACACATTAACGTTCATTTCCAGCGAGGTTTCCCTTACTAGTATATATTGTTGCCGTTATACTTTCTCCCTTAGCGCAATGGGCAGCCAAGGCTCCCTCCAGTTCGGGGTGGAGATCGAACTGCTCCTGGGAAGCAGGAAGAAGACGTACGCATCGTGGACGGCTCTGGCCAAGGATGTCCACAAGAGACTGAGCAAGGCCGGCATCAGCAACCATATCAACGAGAGCAACAGCAAGGCCCCGGAGAATTACAGGGAGTGGTCCATCGTGCAAGAAGTCACCATCCCCAGCCAGCCCAACAAGAACCTCTGTGACTACCCCCTATTTCCCAGTTTCTGAGTTGGTCTCCGCGGAGCACCTCCGGGAAGGATAAGAGGGGAGAGAGAAGACGCGTGTAATAAGACGTGCGAGGCTAACTCGTCGGCAGGGGGCATCGAGCTGGTGTCGCCGGTGTACCCAGCAGGCTGGTACTGGGCCACCAACCTGGAGGCCATCTTCGACAGTCTGGAGGGGGCTTTCACGATCAACGCGTCGCCCCATTGCAGCACGCACGTGCACGTCTCGGAGACGCCGGTGCCACTCGCGGCGGCGGAGCTGGCGGCGCTCGGCAAGGCCGCGCTGTACTTCGAGGCTGCGCTGGATAGCCTGGTGCCGGCAGCGCGGCGGTCGTCGGCGACGTACTGGTGCCAGTCAAACCGGGCCAGCGCGGCGCTGGCGCCGTACGACCTGGCCACGTGCCTGGCGGTGCTGGACCACGCGGCGGCGACGGCGACGACGCAGGCGGTGGTCGAGGCGATGAACCTGGTCCCCGCGGCGTCAGCGTACGGACGGGCGCACGGCAAGAAGCACGACTTTGTGCGCGGCAAGGTGTACAAGTGGGACTTCTCGGGGATGCTACCCAAATCGGCGGGCGGCACGGGCCTAGGCACC
The DNA here is from genome assembly GCA_022813145.1 of Barbatosphaeria neglecta. Taxonomy (NCBI): domain Eukaryota; kingdom Fungi; phylum Ascomycota; class Sordariomycetes; order Barbatosphaeriales; family Barbatosphaeriaceae; genus Barbatosphaeria; species Barbatosphaeria neglecta. Next base: position 210,484 of record JAKLNC010000008.1, on the reverse strand, counting down.
GTCGAGTTCCGGCAGGGGCCGGGCAGCCGCGGGGCGGCCGAGGCGTGCGGCCGGGTCGCGCTGGCGCTGGCCTTTGTCGCCGGCGTTACGGGTGGCCGCGGCAGCTTCAGCATCGTCGATGCCGGCCGCGGGGGCTCGGCCGAGGAGCTCTGGGCGCTACTAGCGGCCGGGGCGGGTGTGCTAGGCTGGGAGGATCTAAGCGCCCTAGAGGCGATTTTTGCCGCCAGAGAGTGAGGCGAAGGGAAGGGGAAGGAGAGGATCTAGGCTTCCAAGTTATTTTCGTTGGGTACACGTGCTGTAAATGATGCTCCTGGTGCTGAGCTGCTGCCTGCTGTCGCCTGCCGTCGCCAGTAATTATCCACTGAAGTAGCCGCTGGATTTCAGCGGCTCTCGCCCCTGTAATCGGATTGTTCTACCTCCAGCTGTATTCGCCCGCCGTAAACCAATCTTCAACCTTACCTTCGTAGAACCACTACGCGATCCAGTTTTCGCCAATATCCCGCCCAGCACAGGCCATGGCGAGCATCTCGCGCCGGGTGTCGATCCGGTGGCCCCCCTCGCCGGCGAGCGAGCCGACGTCGACGATTGTGCTAACCTCGCCGCAACGCCGCTTCGTCGACGTGCGCATTCTCCTGCCGCTGCCGCCGTCGTTGTCGGGCCCTTCTTCTTCTATGGTCCGGCTGGACTGGGCCTTCGCAGGCACGTCGTCGAGCCCGGCGCCGGGGCATTTGGTGTGGCGGCACTGGGTGGACAGCCGGACTGCCGAGGCCGAGCACGTCGTGGACGAGGGCGATATGGTCACCGGACCGGGCGGGACGACGACCGTGGAGACGGGGGTCATGGTCAATCCTGCGACGGGGATGCGGGCGCCGTACGAGGAGGTGTGGGAGGAGGAGGAAGAGGAGGGTGCCTCGGCGCGGTGCGTCGTCTTGCAGCTGCAGGACGAAAATATCGGCGCTCGGGGCGCTGTGGTGCGGCTGGGTCGCTACTGTCAGGGCATTCTGCGCGTCGGGGACCGCGTGACGGTTGAGCGGCGGCAGCGCGATCGCAGCACGGGGGTGTGGACGTCTCTTAAAGTCGGGCCGGACGCCTTACCCCTGGGCGCTGCGACGGAGGAGGAGCGGACGTTCGTGGTGGGGGAGACCGTCACGGTTACGGAGGGCGGGATGGCGACGAAGGGGTGGACTGTTGTGGAAGCTGGCTGACTGTTACTGCGAGAGGAGGATGCCATACAGTCTGAACAATTCTCTCTGCGACTCCATGACCTATTCCTGTTCTGCACATGCAATGCGTTCTCTATCTGTAGGGCCACCGCCTTATGCCGAGCCACCTCGCGTATCCGGCACGAAGGGCCCTCGGATCCGGATAGGGAGGGCAGCGTCGTCCACCTCGCAGAAGCGGAAGAGGACGGCATGCCTAAATTCGGGCATCTCCCGCAGCACGGCCCTGCGGTCCACGCTGTCTTCCGTCCGGCGGTACTGGAACCACAGCGCCTGCAGCAGCTCGCGGCTGCGGCGCAGCGGCGTGGACGAGAGCAGCCAGCGCGTGAAGCCGTCGCTGCCGACGCGCAGCACCTGGGGATTGATGGCGCGCACGGCGCGGAGGGCAGCCGCGTCGTCCAGCGCCACCAGCCGCAGCGGCTCCTCGCCCAGAAGGCCGAACAGCCCGCTGGCCACGGCCTGGCGCCGCGAACCGCGCACCCGCACGTCATGCGCGATGACTGTGCGCGGGCCCGTCAGGTTTGCGTTGTTGTCCTCCAGCAGCGGGAAGATCTCCCTCGCGCGGCGCTGCAGCACCTCGATCGGCACGGCGACGCCCCCCCGCGCCTCGGCGAGCTGCTGCACTAGCCGCTCCATCTCCGTCTCCGACTGTGACTGCCCGCTCTCGTCGGCCTTCGGGTCATAGTCCGGGCGGAACTCGGCGTTGAGTAGCACGGTATCCCGGGAGGGATCGAACCAGACGCGGCGGCGCGATGTGGCGATGGTGGTGGAGTTCGGTCCGTCACCCTCGGAGGCGCCCAGCGTCCACCGGCCGTGTTTCAGCGCGATGCGCCGGGCCTCGAAGCACACGCTGGCCAGCAGCGGCGGGCGGCTGCGCACCGGCTCGCGCTCGTGGTTGTAGCGGAACCGCGCGTCGTGGCGGGGCTTGCTGCTCAGCTCAACAACCCGCTCCGGCATGCAGAGCTCCCATATCTGCTGTTGCAGCTCGAGCGGGAGGAGCGGGAAAAAGTGGAAGTCCGCCGCCGTCTCGTCGACGGAGGACATCGCGGGAGCCGGAAAGAGGGTCGCGCGAGGGAGATTAGAGCAGAAGCTGGACAAGAAGGTCCAGTGAGGACCTCGAGCAGAAGATGGTATGTGTATGAGGTGGAATTTCGTTTCAGCTCAGCGCGCTGGTTCACCGCGTTTTATATACTAGGGAGGGTCCAGGCCCGCGCAGGCCCTCGCAGGCAGCAGCATAAAAGTACACCTACAGTAGACGAACTAGCGACTTCCGGAGCGCTACCTCGGTACGGAGTGCACTGCCACCACGCCCGCCTACGTCATGCCGCCAATGCGTCGCCCACTTAGGGAGAGGCTGCCGCACGTCTGGCTTCAGCTGAGACGGGCTCACAAGTCGCAGGCGATAACACCGTTTTGGACCACCACTTAGGCATGAACAGCTATGTATGATGCCTGAGTGATACCCTCCTAGTTAGAGACTTCGACAAGGTAGATACAACTAAAACGTGTGCCAACCCCTAGTAGCCCAGCCAACTAGCATGCCTCCCGTTCCGCCCAATGTGAAGCTGTTTCCAATGACGATGGAAGGCAAGAAACCTGCTCTTCAAGGATAGAAGCCACGATCAACGAGACAAATTTTGGGACGCCGCCCGATGATATGTTGCCTAGAAAGTCCAACCAGATTATAACAGCCCAACGCCCGTGATAACCTCCTACCCTGCCATTTCCCGTTTCCTCCGGTGGCATTACTTAACAAAGGTACATACAAGGTAGTCAAGCCGCCATTCCCAAATTTCTGCCAAGCCATATATCCTTCCTTGTCCTCCCTACCCTAACCGGGGCAGCCATGCAATGATGTTTTTGTTTCTTTCTTCTGCTTTCATGATCGTCTTTGAACCGCCTTATCCTTCATCGCGCCATGTTCATCGCGCCGTGTAAGGGATGCCGTCTAGGTCGTCCAGATAGTCCTCGAACCCGTCCTCATCCGAGTCGACGTCACTGCCCGGCCCGCCGCCGCCGAAGATGACGCTAAAGTCGGCATACACGTCGTCCGGCTCGTCGCCCGACTCGTACCGGCTCTCGTGCTCGCTGGTCGGGAACGCGCACCCCTCGTCGTCCGCCACGCCTTGGACCGTCTCGTGCTCGTCCAGGGTCCGTTCCGGGAACTGCACCGGCCCCAACCGCGGGCTCCGGACGGGACGTAGGTCCTTGGGACTGCCCGGCGGGCTGTTATTTCGCGCCAGCTCTGCCGCCCGGCTTAGTGGGTGTGGCTGGCCCTGCAGCGGGATCGATGCCGGCAGCGAGATGGCCTGCCGTGCAAGCACCACCGACGAGCAGGGATAAGGGGACGGGGACGGGGATGGAGATGGGGACGGGGACAGGGACGGGGACTGGGATGGAGAGGGAGGCGGCGCAGCGAGGCCCGCGGGGAAATGAGCGCCCACGACCCCACCGAGCCCCCCGAAGCTGAGCTGCAGAAGCCCGGCGTTCCGCGCCACTAATGCCACGTCGTCGTCGCCCCGCCGCGCCGCCTGGGCACACACACGCAGCCGGAATCTGTTGATGATGGCGGCACGGCGGAGCATCTCGCTGGCGGACGGGTGAGCGGCAGGCATGTGGGTGATCGCCATCGCCGCCGACGCTACCTGCGGTGGCGGGAGCCGCCCGGCAAGACCCGGGGGATACCCCGGAGAGGCACTGCCACCCGGCGTAGGTGGCACAGGAAACTGCGGCGGGAGGGTTGGCCGTGATGCCGGTGACTGCGACCGCAACGCCGCTGGTTGTGGCCGCAACGCCGATGGCTGTGGCCGCAATAGCGGCGGCGGTAGTGGCGGCTGCGGTGCGGCCATCCGTCGTGCGTTCAGGATGGCAGAGAGCCGGAGGAAGCGCTTGTCACCCGTAGCCACAGCATCGCGGTTGAGGATGTGCGTGGCTGGCAGGGAGAAGGGCTGCGACAAGCGCGAAGTGATCAGATATCGTCGAAGACGCCGCTTCTTGCACCCCACGCCGGACGTGTAGGGACCATCGACATCAGCTAGGGGCCGGCGTCGCTTTACCGACCTCCTCGGCTCCGTGTTCGGCTCCGGCGGCAGGAAGATGAACGGCGTCGCGGGGGGCTTGATCTGGGTGAAGCCGAACGGAGAGACCGACGAAGAGGGCGGGTCCGTCGTTGCAGTCGAATAGGCTGCCGACGGGAAGGCTACCGCTGGGGATGCCGGCGTACACGGCTCCCTTGGCGGAGAGGCTGCCGGACTGGGCGGCTGGGACGGCCTGGCGGTCGGTCGCCCCCGCAGCCGTTGTTGTTGCGTCGGCCGTGGCTCCGTGCCAGACATCCTCGAAAGCTGGTCTCGGAAAACGCTACTCGTCGGCCGGTTAGCCGTGCCCCGGTCGGCCTCCACCTCTCGTCGCTCTATTTGCAGGCCACAGCAACGCCATGGCCCGAACGGCTCGAGTGGCCTTTGGCTTCGGGAGTCCACTCGAGCAACCATTGCTGGCGGCCGCCGACTAGCTCAGAGGAGCGTCTCTGGCAGGCTGCTCGAGCCCGAGCTTGGTTGCCCTTTCTCCCGTATGTATAGCCAGCACCGTGCAAGACTCCCACTCTGTAAGTCTAGCCTGCTGGGCTTTTATGCCATGATGGCTGAGGAATTTCCGGAGCTTAATAATGTCGTTTTGGCGAGGACGAGTATAGATCTTCTACGGATCTTCCGTGGCGTCCACGTTGGACACCGGGATGGGCGCCAGGTCGTTCAAACAGAGCTGGGATAGTGAGAGAGGTCCTCTAGGAGGGATGTTGTGTGACGCCGCCCTCAATCAGCCTCCGGGTTGTAGGTAGCGAGAAAAGACGGGAACTTCGTTTCCGGAAGGATGCCAGGCGACTCGGTGGGAAGCATCAGATGAGCCGGTCGAGACAACGAGCTACCGAGATATAGGCAAGTGTTGGTGGCAGTCTGCAGTAGGCAATATAATTACCATGCAGCAAAGGGGAGATTGCCGAAGAAGGGGGGGGGGGGGGGGGGGGGGTGCCGG